>JASDQU010095465.1:18642-30485 GCA_032191745.1 Picea mariana | reverse complement strand
CTGAATTGTGTAATGCAATTGTGAGAAAGTCCCGTGAGGTATTTGAAAAACTGTTGAAGGGGTTACAAAAGATTGTGAGTGCAACCCCAATTATATGTAAGGGGAGATGCCCATTGATGATGTCAAGACCTAAGAGGCTGTTGTGGAGACGACTTTTGGATGAGTCCTCGACATTAGAGTTTCTTTGTTTAGTGGACCTTTAATAGTGTTGTATCTCAATTGTGTGGGCACTTCAAAAATTTGGAGACGAAGTATGTTCCTTGAAGATTGTAGGCATACGAATGAACTACATTTGAGGTTGCTTTTGTCTATGGGATTCATCATGCTTGATTTGATTTGTAGGATTGTTACTCTTTGGAGGAGGGGTAAGCAAGGTTAAAATAAAAGATGTTGGAGTAGGTTATTGAGCATGGATAGGTGCAATAGGTCTAATAGTCAAGGGCACAATTGCCTTGATGTCCATATTGAACTAGTAGGCATTACTACTTGAGGGAATGTAGAGAATGTCAAAGGAGTTGTAAGATATTGATTGTAAATTTGTTGATATTCAACCATTTTTAAATGTTGGCAAAGGAACCACTATTGTCGTCCCATTAACTAATGGAACATATACATCATATCTCACATCATTTTGGTTTGAAAGTTGTTATGTTAATGATGTTGATCACACAGTTCTTGTGCTAGATGTTGAACCAAAATAAAGCAAAGCTACTTTGGAATCTCAACCATGGAAACAAGAAAAAGTACTTGAAAATATCAATTGACTAATTTGCAAGAGGATTCCATAGGATAGTGTGAGAAATCTGGAGAAGTTAGGGTTGAGCAATGAATAACAAAAATGTTGACAAGAATCCACATGTTCTATGTAAATGTGCCTTAATGTCGTGTAAAAATGCAGAAAACATGGCGGATTGCATGGAATCCATAGAAATTTACGTAGAGATGGTGATTGTGTGAAAACTTTGTTGAAGAAGGATGAGAACTCGAGCAATAAAGTGTCACAACATATCAACAACTTGCAAAACATGTGGCCTCCCCTAATCAAGGGGTAATCAAATTGATTCTCAAGAATGCAACCATGTATACAATTTGGGGGTGGTGGCAGATTACTTTACATAGTGTCTCTTATAGGATTTTGGCTAGGGTGCTTGCTCTCTGGATTTGTAGAGTGGCCTCAAGAATTGTGAGACAGGAATAGATGGGATTTGTGTAGGGTAGATTTATTCTCGACATAGTGATTTCTGCATGATGGGCCAGGAAGATGGGCCAAGACTCTTTGTTTAAAATTGACTTTGATAAAGCCTATGATAGAGTTAATTGGTCCATCATGACCATGCTACATTGCCTTCGTTTTTGTTTTAGATGTGTTTCCATGGTGAACACCCTTTTCATCGATGCTTCAACTTTTGTTTTTGTGAACAATGCACTCACAACTCGCATCTCACTTCATTGCTTGATCAAGTAGGGTTGCCCACTTGCTCCCTATTTGTATGTTAGCTGTTGATGCTTTGGGTTACTTACTGGAATCGAGCAAGATGTAGGATGAATCTAGGTTATTTCTCTTCCTGATGGATTAGAGATAGTCAATAATCACGTTATTGATGATTCTATTCTATTAGTTCAAGCGAATCAATAGTCAATTGAGACTACAAGGGCTTGTTTGGACCTCTTTCGTAGTGCTTCTAGAGTAGTTGTCGGTGAACAAAAGATCAAATTTTGGCTTGTTGGGATTGAGGATTCTCCTGCCTAGATTTATTCTTTATGGAATATTAGGCCTGAGGTAATTGTGCGCTACCTCAGGATCCCATTTGGCATGAGGTTCTTAGTTGTGGTTATGTGGGATTGGTGTGTGCAAGAGTTTCAAACAAAGCTGCTAATTTAGTAGTCCAAAGATCTTCCTTTTGCCAGTAAGTTGATAGTCATTTCACGAATTTTGTAGGATTCCCACATTTACTATGTTTCTTATTGGCTCCCTCGTAGGGCTTGGTTCAAGAAATTGGAGCAGGTTCTTAGGCTTTTCCTGTGGTCCAAATATGGTGGTTAGAGAGGGATTCCTATGATTCCTTGGGATATGTGTATTATGTGTAAGGAGAAGTGGGTTGTTGTGCCCCAAGGGAGTATTCTAGCATCGAAGTGGGTGTTACAATGTCTTGAGGGCTTCACTTCTTTGTGGATTCTATTCTGGCACATATTTCAACCAATTCAACATCTCCTTAAGGTTTGGGGTGAATTCGGTTTAAGTGATATACTCTCTTCCTCACACCTCTTCAGGATCTTTGGGTCCTTCCTTTGTAAGGGCACGTGGGAGGCTTGGAAGTTTGTTTCCCCACTAGTCAAGTGGAATTTCTCAGTTTGCCTTGCGGGATGGGATTTATGTTGGCATCCCATTTGGAGTTGGAATCATCGGGGTCAGTGTATTGTTGAGCATTTGCAGTTCTTAGCTCGTAGGGTACTCTAGGTCTCAGGTGGCTAAGCCTGTTACAAAGATCACATGCTTAAGTCATTTTATTACAATGCCCCACATGGGTATGGAAATGTGAAAAAAGTGGTCAAAATTGACGGCTGGACTTCTGAACTTTGAATTTGAACATGTGAATGTTCAATCTTTGGCGGCTCAATTGCAAGTCCATCCTAGTGCAACTTGATGGATAACATGGGGGACTCTTGGGTGTCCTCCCTCTGAGAAGGGAGACTCCAGGGCATCCCCACAATTTTTTCCCAATGGCCTTTTAAAAAGTCACTTTTTTTAAAATACAGAAAAATTAAAACTTGAAAGTGAGTGAATATTTATTTTATGCTTTCATTGTTCATATTTGTGACTTACCATTGTTTCTCATAAATTTAAATGTTTAATTTTTTTAGTATCTCAGACAGGGTCCCCAACATACCCCATGATGTTTCCTAAGCTTTGGGGGGTGTCTCTACGTGTCCTCCTTACATGTTTCCCTGCTCTTGTGTCCCACCATCTTGGAAACATGGTGAAGCATTGTATATTTCATATTTGCGTTTTTTTGTAATTTTAAAATGATGTTTTTCAATTCTGTTTTTACCCTACCATTTGTTGGCCACTGGGATCCACAGGCACATGTGACTGGGTTTTTCATGGCCGAGAATGCCCTGAAAACCAACCAGAGGAAACATCCAGGAAATGGCATGGAATGTTCCCAGAAATGGTTCAGGAAATTTGTCTCGCCATTTTGAGGATGTTTCCTGGCCGTAAACCTGACCTAGGAGTTTTCTGTTAAGTTGATCTTAAGAAATAGAAGTTCTCATCCTTAAAAGTGAAAACAACTTGTGTTGCAACTTGCTAGGCCTATTGCAAATTTCAAGCAAATTTTATTTATTATGAGTGTTATTTATGCCATTTAAATTTTTTTTTTAATGCTGGAAACATATTGCATATGCATTTGATGTCCAAAAGAGTGACATGCTTTGATAGAGTGACTTCCGGGTTTTCTTACTCCTATTTTATCCATGGGGAATCGATTCAATTTCTTGTTATTTCTGTGGCAAATTAAAGTATTTGTCATGATCTGTATTGGAAGTTAATATTATCTATATGCACATTTGGCCTTTTTTCCTTCTATTCTCTGCTGTTATATGGCATGTCCTAATTTTTTTTGTAATGTGTACTTGCAAATATAAGGTGCTTATGCATGGAGTGAGAGGTGTGGTGGGATGAAGTTACATTCGACTGTAATCAAGAGATGGAGGAGACAGCTGGAGATTCAGGGCCATCAGAGGCAGATGCATCTCATTACAGATGGTTACCACCAAACTTAGTGGAGAAAATGCAAGCTATTGATTTGTGCTCCCAGGATGAGAGCTTTGGAGTTGGAGTTCCTGGATGCAGTGAAGAAGACGTTCCACCTCAAGCTGCATCTCAGATGCTCTGGGAAACTGGAATATTGAGTTGCAGGATTCCAAACGGATTTTACTCAGTAATTCCAGTATGTACTTTTGGTTTCCTTTCATTACTATTGAGACTCAGAGGTTTGAAGCTTTTTTATGTAGTTTTCCTGACTTTGTGTGGATGAGATTTTTATATAAGGTATTACATCATACATGGTAGAGAGAAAATCATAAAGTAGCCCGTTTGAGACTTTGGTTGAGAGCCATTGGCATGCCAGTAATGCTTTCCTGCAACTGTACTGAAAGCATTTCTTATTTATGGTGCTTCAAATTGATATTTGATACTTGAAGGAGTTCAAACTCACATTGAGCTTAGGAAAGTGGATTCCATGATGATATTTGAAGGGCAGATGTGTTAATGACTTTGATGGTTGGATTACTGGATATTTGATTTATGATATGAATGCTGTCAGGTGTGGTATTTGAAATAGACATTTAGATGACTGCAGTGTCTTTCCGAAACATAGCTTGTAGTTTGAGCTTCTTTGCATACTTCTTTTTTATGTCAGTTTTTGGTAGCTAAGCAACTTATTTTGTTATTGCTGTTACTTTTCATTTAGTGAGTTAGCAAAGGCACACAACTAAAAATTGTGAAGGAAAGGAAGCAATTCGTAGGCATCTCAATAGCCTCGTGAATTAAAATATTTCAAGAATGCAAATCAAAGAAAATCCTGCTTTAGATGCTTGTACCATGATCTTAATTTTAGTCAGTACTGCAAATGGAATTCATTAGAAGCATCTTTCATAGCTGAGGTGGCTATTTGTGAGGTCTGGCAGGCTGTCAGGTGACAATATAAGGTTAAAACAGGTCTAAAGGGTTGCAGTGATGCTTGGTCCTTAGTTATGGACAAAGTAGTCTGACTTGGAATTGGATCAGAATTGGCGAGCCCTTCAACATGCAGAGTCAGTCACAAAACTCAGAGTCAATTTGGAAAGTAAAATGATACCTAAAAGATTCAAAAACTAATTGCAAAAAATACAAAATCATGCACAAAAATGGAAATATCAATATGAACAATTAGTCACCAAATATGGAAGTTTGTGAATTTATATTGCATGCAAGGATGCAAATGGGCAAAATCACATGTTCTGAGATACATAAACTTAAAGTTTTAAGACACTAACTGGTATACTGAGACATAACACAAACATTTGGGATCTAAATGGTCTCCAAAGGCCAAAAATCATCAAACTCTAATGTAAATAGTAAATACTCAGTTGTCAGGGTAACCACCCCTGTAATTTAAATAGTAAATACTCATTCATCAGGATCAACCTCCCCTCAAATCAGCTCCAACAGCGGGAAGGTTTTACTAAGAGAATCGGCTCGAAAGAGTCCAAATTCAAGCAATGAAGAAGTGAATTGAGGTAAAATAAAGCAAGGCAACCTTTTAGTAAGGTCAGTTAGGGTTTACGTAAGGTCAGGCTCCTTGTTTTTTCCTTCTTATTTTCTTATTTGTTTTTCTGTTCCTTGGCCCTACCGTCAGTCTGCATGCTACATTGACATGGACTTGGCTGAGTCTGACTGTGACTGAGCCCAGTCTGCTGCGGACTTTGCCTCTGGTTGAGTCTCCTGCTGTCTTTGCCTCTGGCCAAGTCTACTACTGACTTTGTCCCTTTTTATGAGGAAAATGTTTTCTCCATCACCTGTCGACTTTGTTTGCAACTCTAGCAATCCTGGCATCTGCAAATTTGTACTTGCTGCATTTTTGAAATCAACTATTGTCTCCTCAAAGGAATTGTGACCCATCCATCATAGGATGCTCCCAAAGCATCTCAAACCTCAAAAGAACATTGACCACATGTGAAATTGAAGGAACATAAACTTGGGTCATAAGTGGCCTGCCAAACTCAAACATCCCTCAAGTCAATATTACTAGTCAAAATATCCGAACACCACATCATGAGCTGTCTAGGACGTCCGACAAAGATAATCACATCTCCATACAAGAGAAAGACAAGTGGATTGTATCTATCAAAGTCACAAAGATAGAAATTTGTGCAAGTCAACTCATCGATCTTGAAATACCAAACTTGTAGTATAGGTAACATCCCATGCAGGGCTACCAACAACTTGTGGACATGAGAATCCCTTTCGTGCACCTCAAAACTTTCAACAACTGAAACAACATCAACTAGGTCAACTCCCTCATCTTGAAAGAATCCTGAAGCAAGAGGAGCATCATGGTTGACTCCCTTTGTTTGAGCGAATCCAACAATCCTGTCTCTATACTGTACAGTACTCCCATCAGATGCAACATGGAATTAACCTCAACATCATCCTCCATCAAGGTATCACACCTCTCCTTCTCAAGACAATTGGAATGCATGCAAATGGAAGAAACCAATGCAAGATGACTAGCATATAGCCTAGGAGGCATACTCACACTCATTGAAGATCTAGGATGTCTGTAGGACTGCTTTTGAGCCTCTTGTAATGTCAAAGTGAGCCATGTCAGTCTTCTATGTGCTGGAGTAGAAAGTGAGAGCATATCTAATCCGAATCTCACCTCATCCTCTCCTGGATCTAGCTCATTACGAGTCACTGAATTAGTCTTTGGAACAACAACCTTCTCATTCTCCTCAACATCCAGAGAAGAATCCTGAGAAATTGAAGACCTCACATGTTCATCAAAATTGACATCTCTGCTTACCACTATCTTCTACTGCGTTAGAAGATAGACCCTGTAAGCCTTGGAAATCTCACTGTATCCAACAATAATACCCTTAATAGTTGAGGGTTTGAACTTTGTCCTCTTCTCCTCAGGCACACGAATACAAACTAGACAACCAAACACGTGAAAATATGATACATCTAGTTTGACAACAGTAAATTCCTCCTCTGGTGTCAGTCCTTCAAGATCCTGTGAGGACACCTATTCAAGATATACATGACTGTATTACAAGCCTCAGCCCAAAAGCACATGGGTGAATCCATGTCATGAATAAGAGACTAGCACATGGGCGAATTCATGTCATGAATAAGAGACTTAGCAGTCTCAACATTTGACCTTTTCTTCCACTCATCAACCCCATTCTACAGTGGGTTGTAAGGTATTGTCAATTCCTTATTGGTCTGTGCTTCCTTGCTCAAATAATGATACTTCGCGGAGGTATACTTTCCTCCATTATCCGAGCGAAGTACTTTGATCTTCCTCCATGTCTGATTTTCAACCAAGGCCTTGAACGCTGTGAACTTGTTGAACACTTCATCCTTTGTCATAAAAGATAAGATCTAGGTCCTGTGAGAGAAGTCATCAATAAAAGTGATATAATGGCAATTAACTGTCAAGGAAGTGGAGTACATAGGTCCACACACATCTGAATGGATTAGATGAAGACTCCCTCTTTCTCTATTATGCATGCTACTGAGAAAATTACTGTTGATGTGCTTACCAAGAGCACATCCTTTGCAGACACCTTCCTTCTCTATCATGAAGTCCGACAATCCTTGCACCAAGTTCTTCAAGATAGGTGGTACTCCATAATGCAAATGGCCAAGACACTTGTGCCATAACTGACACAACTTGGTAATGCCATGCACCAAAGCACCATGCTTCTTTTGATTTTCCTGCAGCTTGTCAAGACGTCCAACCTGAACCCTAGTTGCCACAACATTGGTTCTCCTTCTAAAGATAACCTTTTGAGCAATAGACTCAACCATACAATGAAGATTTTCCATACAGGATACTGAAAGAAGATTCTTCTTCAACCTAGGAACAAAAAAAACTTTACACAACTCAATAACATTTCCTGATGGCATCTAGAAGGAAATAGAGCCAACTCTTCTCATGGGATAAGTGGCATCATCACCAAGCTCCACACTCATGCCTCCCTCTTGCTCTTGAATTCTGTTGAATAATGATCTATCATATGTCATAGGTCTCAAAGCTCCACTGTCCACATACCATCCAACACTAGACATAGTGTTAGAGAACAAGCAAGAGACCATAGCCATATCCATCCTGGAAAATGTGCAATATGAAGAAAAAACAACCCTTCCAAGGGTCTAAGTGCTTTTCTCAAGCTACCTAGGGTATCACACCCAACAACTCAAACAAGGTCAAACACCTCTCCCAAGTATTCTTTAGTTAAAATACCGACTCCCTCTTACACCTAAAGTGATTTCAGCCACAAAAACTTTGAAACCATGTAGAAATTTTCCGCACTAGGGCAGTTTGTTCATCTCAGAAAATTTCACATCTTTCTTAGAGGTTTCCCTTATCTTAACCCTGTGAATTTTCAGCCTTAGGGATGTTATGAAATATAAATAAAACAACAGCAATAGTGGACAATATTTGTCTTCTTAACAACCCCAATCCACTAGACAATTCAAGAGAAAAGATATCAAAGCGTGCCAACAAGTTTCAGCCCTATAGGGCAATCTTATCATGCATAAAAGAGACCTGAAATTCACTTTATGACAGCTGTGAATACAATAAAAAATCTGCCTTATCTTCTTCAATATTAATGTGAAATCACTTAACAGTTTCAGTCTTAACTTATGTGAAATCAGCACGACACACAAGTGCTGGAAATTACAAAACCATGAAGAAATAGATTTGCTGAAAATCAAATCTGCAATAGAGATAATTTTGGACATCTAAAACCTTCATATGAATGCATAAAGATGAAGTTCTTGTACTTATCCCAAGGCGAGTACAATCCTCTAGATCTCCAAAACCCTAGCTAAGGAAAACAATGAAAGCCCTAGCTCACACCAAGGAGCTCCAAGAAAACATCAAACAAGCATGTCCTCTAAGGAAAGATGTCTCCTCTTCTTCTCAAAACCCTAATCTCCAAGTCTTCAAGGAATGAAACCCTAACTCTAGTGTTCTAGGTGCTCAAAAGACTCCAAGAAACCATAGCGACTCCACAACAAGAGAGATAAAGTACAAAGGATGATGCACAAGATAGAGGAAGACTAGTGCGCTCCTCTTAGTCACATCTCTAACACAAGATAACGAACAAAGTTGAGAATGATGAAATGAATCTCTCGTTCCTCTATATATATGAGAGGTAAGGGAAGTCAATAATATATATGTGGGCCTAAACACTTATAAGAAAACTACAAAGCAACATGTGGAGCACTACACTCCAAGGGTACACATGTCAAGGTTTGAGGTGATGCCATCCACAAGCAAGGCTGCAATGCAAGGTTGCTCCACAAGATGTGTCCAATGCTCCTCCTCTAAGCCTCCAATGACTCCAACGATCCTTGTAAGCCATGTAGCTCATCGGGTCCACTCCCCCTGCATGAACATTGTCACAACCCATTGAGTCAACTGTATCCCTCCATTCAAGCATCCAAGCTACCCCATGATTTCTAGGGCTTAGCGCCCTCCACCGCAATGCCAAACACTTGTCCTCCAATGCAAGCATTCTCCAAGTAGGMAACCTCCTCCTTGTGGCCAGCATGTAGAATGTCATCAAGTTGTGTGAAGATCTCCAACACCCTAAGGAAGAATGTCATGCACCCACTTGAGGTCAAGCAAACAYTGAGTAAGCCATTTCTAGTGTGCAAATCCATCRCGGTCCATCTAGAGGCTAATCATTCCCCATGTAGCCCAAAACTAATGAAACACCCCCACACATGGTGTAAACACTTTTGTAGTAACCCTGAAAGCTATTAGGGGGGAGTCTCTTGTATTTATGTTGAGAAATTCACTATATGATCTCAAGCAAGCTGCTAGAGCTTGGCTACATGCAAGAGTTGACAATCTTTTCAAAGCAATGATGTATGAAGAAGCCTATTAGATCGAAATTTTATGTCAAAATCGAAGGTATAGATGACATTGTGATTATAATATTATATGTTGATGACCTCTTTTTTATAGGTTTCTATGCAAAATAATTGAAGCACATCTTTCTTAAATATTTATTAGTAGAATATCACCTAGATTTGTAGGTGCCACTAGAGAATTATGCAGGGAAGATGTGTCATGGGCATAATAGTTGGGATTTGGAGCCACATTTAACTTGCAGCCACAAAGACTCAGAGTACTAAATGACTAGGGCATGCAGATCATGTTAAGCGGAGAGAATCTACATGTTAAAAAAAGATGACTTGCATGGTAAATAGACATGGCCATAACTCTAGAATCGTAAAACAAGAAGCAAGATTTTGAACCATGTAATGCTCGGAAGAAGTTACACAGTTTGGCAATATATGTTGGAGAGAAGCCTTAAACACAGTCAGTGTTTGCAAAATGAGATGCCATTCCATTACCAAAATGAACTGTTAGGCATCATACCCATACTTTATCCATCAAAAGTAGACCCATGTTTTACATATAACTTCTCATCCCACCCTCTAACCCATAAGTGAGAGTGAGATATTCCTCATGGCTCACAGAGAGCCTCAATCAACAATTGGCTCATGAAGAGGGAACATTTCACAAGTGGGATTTGAAATTGGGTGGGAGTATAACAATTTCTCTTCTCAACCACCTGAGTTAGATCCAGTTGACATCTCTTAGCATAAGATTTACCTTTCATTGTTCTCAATTTGTCAATACAGATTTCCCTTTTGAGTCCCATCAACTTTTGTCATTCTGGACATCAATAAAATTATCTTATTTTATCTTATCTTTTGCTTGTGTTCTTACTGGGTTTCTGCCGTCTTTAGCATTAACACTTTTTACTGTTGCCAGATTTGTTTCTATTTTACAGTTTACTATCGTAGCACTGGCAAGTTGATGGGCCCTTGTTGAAAATTGGTTTCTCCTTTCAAACAAATTTTCATAGTTAATGTGCTAGGTGCAGATCCATTTTGTGCCTCTTTCCCATCTGTACGTTTAAATGTCATTGTAAAATATATCAAGAAAGTATSAAGGTTATCTTCTAAGGTTTGCCAAATAACCGATGCATTAAACTTCTTGTGTATGAGSGATTAAAGAAACTTTAACAATTCTAGAAACCRGAATTTCTATAGTGATAAGCTTCCGTGAAATGTTGAAATTGGATGATATTCATAATTCAACATATGGTATCTTGATTTATCAAGTGGTCATCAAGATTCTTGGTTGATGGGGAAAATTGAAAAGACTACAGCARCAATATTTGATCTAAGAACTGATTGGAGAATGTGTCAATCAAACTTCTTGTGTATGAGAGATTAAAGGAACTTTAACAATTCTAGAAACCGGAATTTCCATAGTGATAAGCTGCCATGAAATGTTGAAATTGAATGATATTCATAATTCAACATATGGTATCTTGATTTATCAAGTGGTCATCGAGATTCTTGGTTGATGGGGAAAATTGAAAAGACTACAGCAACAATACTTGATCTAAGAACTGATTGGAGAATGTGTCAATCAGAAGCACTTTGGGTAAGTTATATAAATTGCAGATAGCAAATATGAGTCTGAGGAGTATTCTCTTTTTCCAAGGAATTCAAGTGATACTTCCCCACATATGCGGATGACATTCCTAGTAAATCTGTTGGCGTAGACTAGTGCGCCTCACCTAGGGGGTTCCGAACCGGACACCTGCTGGTGTGAAATTAGCCAAATACCCAACAACGTTGGTGACAACCAATTGAGCTAACCCATTTGGCTATAGTCTGAGGAGTATTCCGTGACTGTGCTGTATATTTGGATATCTAGCTCTGTGAGCTCTGAGAATCAATTTGCAGTCCTGCTGATCATTAGACTACGGCCAGCTTGATTTCAAATTTGTGGGATTTGGCATAGTGGTCAATATCACCATTATTGACTCTATTTAATCTGTCCAATTAATGTGTATGTGTCAGTGTGTTTGTTTATTTATAGATATGCTAGATAGATAGATAAATATTGTGTGGGTGTGGGTGCAGGTGTGCATGTGTATATATATGTATATTCACAACAGGAGGAATTAGAAAGTGAGTATAACATTTCGAAGTAAAGTGTTTTTATAGTTTGCAAATACATCTACTTTTGCTAACA
>JASDQU010095465.1:6043-17111 GCA_032191745.1 Picea mariana | reverse complement strand
ACAAGTCTCAAGTGAAGAATGAGTCTCCAAATGCACTTTTCCCTCCTTTTGGCCTCCTCATCCCAACCCTAAAAGATCAATGGCCTAGATTAGATCTAGCCATGTCTAATCAATGGGTGAGATCAACTCAAATAATCTCACTAAGGAAACCCACTTTCCTTAGTTGCTTTATGTCAATTAATTCACCCACATTGTGAATTAATTGTCACTTTATGACTTAAGTGACATATTTCACTTTTGACTTAAAACTCCTAAGTCAAAGTGAAATTAGAATCATAAAGTAAAGTATAAGGGTAAAAGTCTTCCCCCTTTGTGCTTAGAGACTCATAAGCACATGGGGACCACTTTCCAAGGTATCCAAATCTCAACAATGGTTCCTATAAGATTTGAATCGTTGATAACTGGGTAAAAATAGTTGACCCTTTAGCTCTTGAACTCTTTCATGCTTTTCAATTCTACTTATTATATATGCATATTGTATGCTGGATTGATTATTTATCTAGTATGTGTAGTTACATTTTCAATAGTCCAGGGCTTACATGTTTTGAACTTACTGTGCAGGATAAAAAATTGAAGGCACGGTTTTCTGCAATTCCAACTCCTGATGAGTTGTCTGCATTAGGTCCCGAATGTGTTAGAGCTGATGCAGTTCTTGTAGATGCAGAGAAGGATAAGAGAGTTGCAAAATTGAAGCAATTTACGATAGCATTAGTGAAGGGTTTGAGTTCAAATCCAGCATCAATGATTAAGAAAATTGCTGAAGTGGTAAGATACTCTACATTTGTGAATACTCAAGTATTGTTTTCTTAATTTTGAAGGGTAGATGTTCTCAGGGAGCATATGTTTTCCTCCATGGCAAAATCTATATCTTTCAATTTGATTTTTGGCAACTGTTTTCTTTCCATCTACAATTTAATTTTTCTTTTGTATTTATTACAATTTATTGCTTTTCAATTGTTTCAACAACATTTTGATGCTGCTTGTTGAGCGGGCCATGCTCTAGTGATAAGGTTGAGAACTTACCATAGTGATGACTGGGATCAAACCTTGCTGGGCTTGCTTCCTGTTGTTAAGATGGCCTACGATAATGCAGGGTAAACAGGTGAGGCCAGATGGAAGTCTTGGGTGAATTTTGGTGGCATAGAAGCCCCTTGGATGCAGCTCTGCTTATCTGGACGGTCCTCTGAGTTTGACACTGCACTATCCCATGTTAATGCCGGGTAGTGTTTCCCTTGTTTTCTGAGAAAAATAAAAACAAAAACATTTTAGTGTCACTTATAGAACAACTCTATTGATAATTTTATTTTCAAAATACAGGTAAGAAAAGAACAAAAATCTGATGACTTAAGGAGTCAAACAGTGAATATTTATAGGAATGCTTAAACTGACAGTTACCTGGGAAGCACCTGAATCCAAATGTAGATCTGAGTTCAAGCCATCTGATTAACACTGAATTTCAGGGAAGTAAATCATAACTGTCAACTTTAGCAGGATTACAAAGCCAATTGCTGAAAATTGAAGGTGAATGGAGACAGGCTTAAAGAACATTAATATTTACCACAGTTTAGACTTGTAAAACCCCTTGAAGCTGTGATGTGCATGACACATTCAAGAAAATTTTCCTCAAATATCTTTTCTTTAGTTGTCCGTTGACATATTTTGATCAGGTGACGTCTTCTCCCTTGATGATGTGGATCATATAGCAATAAACACGACACTGAGAAATTCAAACGAGTTCATCATACCTCCATCACTAAGATAGCTCTAGCTTATTTGTACTCATTTGCCCTGTATACAGTCTACTTTTCATATCCATTTGTGAGACATCCAGGGAGGACTCATTACCAGTATCCATATGATGAGAACTTGGGAGAATTAGTCGAGAAGACTAGTTGTACCACAGTTGTGCTTCTATTTGTGCATAAGACATTTGTACTTCTAGTTGTACCACGCTAGTAAATAATATACTATATTTATCATTTGACTTGGTCAGTGGTTGTGAGTGAATTTTTAGCTATAACTGCATGAGGGTTTTTAGTCCAACTCAGTGATAGTCAAACGTTCACTCACAATTATGTCAAACTTTGAAAGCCTACATTCTAATACATTGGTCAGTGGTTCCAAGCCCATGATCCTAGGGCTATTGTTAATTTTGTAGCTTTGAAGGTGTCTCAGCTTAGCCTATGTGTCCAAGGCTAGCTGATGGACATAATTAAAATACCTAGATCAACATTTTTAATTTATCCTAAGTTTTAACTTAGGAAAAGTATAAAAGTCATTTAAACGACTTTTATTGACTTTCACTCAAATTTCTGAAAATTGACATTTTGGAAATTAATAATTCACTAAAGTGAATTTTTGGAGGCTTCTAGAAGTCTCTAGGAAAAGTGAATTAGAGAGATAAAGAGGAGGCTGAAGGGTGAGAGGGACACACACTCATTTGAGCAATAAAAGGAGGGCGTATAGGACTGGGGAAGAGAGGTCGATTTGGGCAGAGTTTGACAGCAACTGAAGAGGGCGAATTCAGGGGGATGGAGACAGCAAGGAGGTGGCCCAAAACAGGCCGTACCAGGCTGCCAGCAGCTGGTTGTACCAGGGCCGAGCTGTACAGCGCTGAAGAGGGGCGAGTGAGGGCCATACGGCCTCACCCAAAACAACCAGAACTTTGCTGTGCAGTCCAACAGTAGAACAGGCCGTACGAACAGCCAAGAACAGGTCCTACTTGAGGCTGTACAACTACAACACTGTGTGTTGAGTTTGCTGGGTCAAACAGCCAAGTTGACAGGGCCGTACAACCAAGAAAATGTTCAGAAAATTGCTGTACGAATTTTCCGTGTCTTATTGTTGTAAAAATATTCTTCTCGTTGCCGTCCTAATACACACTTGCAAACGTGAGCTAAGTCCGGCTCACTTAGTGTGTCCTTGGAGGCACAATGCCTAGGTTCACAGCCCACGCTGTCACTTTGATCAGAACCTCTTCCGTCTAGGCTCACTCCTAGGGAAGCCAAGGGGGGTAGTCCCTAGTTTATAGATTAGTTTTAGAGTTAGGTTCTAGGAGTTGATTTTAATTATTTACAAGGTTTGGGGGGTTTCTATTCCTAAGATGCACAAGCAACAATGCAAGGTTCAAGGGTTAGCATGTGAAGCAAGCCTTTACCTAAGGAAACTAAGACTAGTGCCTAAGATTGGGCAAGGGATCCACTAAAGTTATAGGGTGATTCGTTACAAGTAGATTACAAGAAGAATAATTAAATCAAATATTAAGTACAAGATTTACAATTAAAGAAAGCTAGAATACAGTAGACAAGCTAACCACTTTGATTATTTTATGTGCAGGATACAAGGAGATCAAAGCATCATATTACATTTATGAGATCATCATCAATACATCATCAACACATCATCAACACATCAACAAATAAGATTGGGGAGTTTTAAGCACAAGTATTAGAAGATGACCCACTCTTATTTATTAAACCCACAAAGTATTTAAATGACCAAGGCCAAGGTTTAATTGTTTAATAAGTTAAGGGTTTCTTAAGGTTGAAAGATTTTAGTTACCCTTACAAATTATTTCACCAAAGCCGCCTCCTCTTATTGCCAAATGACTGTTGGATGCTCAAGAAGTATGGCAACAAGGCCTACCCTAGCTTCGCAGGTTAGCCCGAAAGATTGAGTTCTCACAGAAAGGACGCTCCGCGCCACGAGTCTGTCTCCGGCCTAATCACCTTCAGTTGCCCCTCAATCCCGGTTTTAGATGGTGAAGATGGTGGTCTAAGGTACCCTAAATAGTCTATTAAGTTATTATATAAATTAGGTAGACTTTTAGGAGTGTTTTAGAGTGTTTTAAAGATTTTATGACACTTTTAAAATGTGATTTAGTGACTTGGTCGAAACTCACTTCAGCCTAAAATGTGTGCTTAAGCTTGTGAAATGAAAGGCATTAACACATATATGCTATGTGAGAGCAAATCACTAGATGAACAAATAGATAGCTTGCAAATTTAAGAAAGAAATTACAAGGGCAAGAACAACTTGCCAACCAAGAAATGAAGGACAATCACACTTATCTTATGATTTAAGAGCACTCAGATATGAGCATTAAGTGTGAGAAAGGAACAGATTTAAGAGTTTGCCTACACTACCAACTTATCAATGAGATTACTTCAAGCATGTGGCAAATGRCCTTAATAAATCATAGCATGGAAAGAAAACACCATTCACTTATTGAAGCATTTAAACATTTAGGGTTATAGATCTAAGCATCTAAGAGAAATATTAAACTTTGAAAAGCTTTAAGCATGCAAATAGATCTAGTTAAGTTGTTATGCCCAATAGGCTTAAGTTAAGGATTAACCATGTATGAGATCTAGATCTAGAATATTTTAGAACATTAAGCACTTAGATCACAATCACATATTAAAACCCTAACCTCACCTCTTGGGGTATTTCTCTCCCAATAGGTAGGCAATTATTTAGCTTGCTTAATCTTTAGGAAATATGGAGAAAAAGAGAGAGGCAAGCAAGCAAGAAGAAAGAAAGTTAGGAAAAGAAACAAGCAAACCAAGCAAAGCAAAACCCTACCCCACGTCCTAGCTCCAAAAGGGAAAAAAATGCAAAAATGGGAAGATCTAAACTAAATCCTAGCTACCCCAAGGCTCACACGTGGGAGGAGGCCGTACCAATCCTTCTCCCACAACTATGAGCCACTAAAAGCAAGAAAGAAGGAGAATAAATGAACAAAAATGCTTAAAAATTGAAGGAGGAGGTTGAGAAATAGCTACCAATCCCTTTGAGGGGTCTTTGAGTGTTGTGTGGATGCCTTTGGGTAACCAAAACCCCTCTCAACCAGATCTGGACCTGCAAAAACCAGCAAGGTATCCTTGCTGGAAATGCTACACACAACCAAAAGAGTGAAGAAAAACTTTTGCTTTTTTAGGGCAAAAATTTTTCTTAAGAAAAATTTATAATATTTGATAAAAATGACCTATCTTGCTAAGTTAAACTAGCTGAAATATATATGGAAATGAACAACAATATGGAAGAAGAGCAAGAGTGAGAAAGTAATGGAGTTTGTATGTGTCTCAAGGGAGCCTTCTTGCTTGAGGTGTTCCCAATGAAACCCTTGAAGCTAAACTTGCAAAACTCAAGGGGTGATGTGCATACAAGAGATAATATGTTGCATATACCAACAAGATGACATTTCAATCCTATCTAGCATAACAAGATATATAGATCTACAAGCATGTGCATTATTAGATCTACCCAAATAACATTTTATCTTAGGATCAAATGGATGCAATCACCAAAATTTTTTTTGAACAACTTTACCTCATGTCTATGGCAAGAAAAAGCATGTGCATAACTCTTCCAATAATCCTCCAAAGTTTTCTCTTTATTACTCAAGAAGAGGACCTTGGAGAAAACTATCTCCAAAACCCTAAGAGCTAGAGAATGGAAAATGTGGAAAGAAAGAGAGAGAGAGAGAGAGAGTGAGAAATCAAGTAGCATAACATTAGCTCAAGATATGGTGAGTTGGGAGTGAGGAGAGGGATCTATTTATACTTGGAGAGACAAACCTACCTCTCTTGGATCAATGCCAAGTGTCCACCACCAAGCATAAGAGTAGATCTCTAGGCTAGGGCGCACCATCTAGGGTTTGAATCCTAGATCTAGGGTTTAGAAAGGTGTGGGAGGTGTTGGGATCACACAAAGGCAAGTGGGAGGCTATGGGATTCGTGCTAGGGGAGTGGAAGAATTTTAAATAATTTTTAAAAATTATTTCTAGAATTTTTCAAGTGGAGGGGGGTGTAACTCCTCTTGGATGGCGCACCACTTGGGGGAGATGGAAATGATAGAGGTGTTGGGATGAGGGAAAAGGTGTGGGATCACCTTAGGGTGAGACGTGGGGGTTAAGGGAAGGGAAAGCACAAAAGAGGGGGCCCCACGTAGGTCACAACATCAATCTCCAAGGAAAAACGTCAATCCCCCTAGGGGGGCGTAACTTTTGAGTGTGGTGAGAGGGTAAGGGTGTTTAAAGGGTTGAAACAAGGTTGGATGGGTAGGTTTAGGTTTAGGGAGTCTCTCTCTAACTTCTAACCATCATTTAACATCCTTTTAACTCATTATTACATTTTCCAATTTTGCCATGTTTGGACTTTAGCAATTAAAATTGCTGTTTTAGACTGACTGACACTCTGGGTGGACAAACCCATAGCAAAAGCTATCCGACTGAGCTGAAACTTGGTCCATGGATGTGGGGGGTGCTATTCCATTTCTTTTGAGCACAAATATCCCTATCAAAAGTCCAAAGACCTAGTTTTTACAATATTTGCGAAAAAATACTCAATTAATTAAATAATTAAACCTCCAAACTTAGGGAAATTTAATTAAAAATTAATTAATTAAAAAAAACTGACTTAGACTTCTAAGATGTCTTGCATGGTCATTTACAATGATTCCCTATAATAGTTACCAAAAGATAAGCCCACTAGAATGCCGTTCACCACTTTGGAGGAATTATTGCAAGTGTGAGGGAAAAACTGAAGGGAAATCAATAAGGCTGAAAAGCCCAATTGATAACCCGAGGATAAAAAACCCTCGGTGAAAGGAACTCTCCCAGTGAATCAATCCCAAGGTAACTGACCTAGACATGACTCATGCATACCTATTACATTATTAACCGACGCAGGGGTGCGGAAATTCCAATTACAAAAAGAAGTGCTGGGGCCAAACATGCCCTGTAGAACCAAAGTCTTCGACAAATTTGCATCTGATGATGCATCTCTTCATGGCACATGGAGTTGACCACCTGTGTTGGAGAGGCGGTCAACACCTCTGAAACCCATAATAAAGCCCCTCCTTTGCTGGTTTTCCCTACACTGGGATTTCCAGGGTATTTCTGGTGTATTGTCTTTATGTGTGCTTGGTTTCTTCAACAGTGCAAATTTTAGTTAATAACTCAGCTATAGATTTTTTGCATAATTTCAGAAGTTATATCAGAAGTGAATTGATTTATGGGTAAAGAAAATTATTGGCATTAAATTTCTGTTTGCCGAGTTTAAAGGAAGTTAACATGGTATCAGAGCTCAACCTATGAATACACAGAACCAAGTCGATTTGTTGTGCAGACCAGGAGTAAATCAACAAGGGGTTGAATTACCAGAGAGGGCGTGTGAGTTAGGGCAACTGACATAATGGCCAATGTAGGCTTGAGGTTCGAAGATAGGTTGGAGGGAGCCTCAAATTTCAGTCCATGGAGAGAGCGAATTGGTCTAGTGTTGGAGGAACAAGTGTTGTGGGAGTTCGCTGAAGGGTCAACAATACTTCCAGCTGATCCAACACAAGAACCAACTCATCTTAAGAAGGATGTGAAGGCAAGGAGAATAATAGTTGATGCACTCAAAGACCACATCATTCCTCATCTCTCTGGTAAGAATACAACTAAGGATATGTGGGAGGCCCTAACCAAATTGTACTAGTCATATAACCAGAGTAGGAAGATTCTTCTCAGGGAGAAACTTAGAAGCACAAAGATGGCGAGGGGAGATTCAGTTGCTACATATCTCACTAAGTTCACTTAGATCAGAGATGAGCTGGCAACAATTGGGGAGATCGTGGATGATACTGAGCTGGTGAGGACAACCTTGAATGGCTTCACCAAGCAATGGGATGTGTTTTTTCGAGGAGTGGTAGCATGGGAGAAAGTCCCCGATTGGGAGAGGCTATGGGACGACTTTACTTAGGAGGAGTTGAGAGTTGGCACTTCATAGGCCAGCCAACCTAAGACTGAGGATGAGGAGAACCTTGCCTTAGCTTGAAAGGGCAAGTTTAGAGAAAAGAAGGGTCCTAATGGGGGTCATACCTCAAAGGGATAAATGAAGAAAGATTTCTGTAAGATTAAGTATTTTTCCTGTCACAAAGCAGGACTCTTTGCCAGTCAGTGCCCAAACAAGAAGGGCAACAAGAAGTGACACATGGTAGCATCAACTTCAACTGAAGTTGATGAGTTTGCAGCTAGATTCGAGAATGAATTTTCACTCATTGCATGTCTCTCTTGTTCAACTAGTTTAGGCGTATGGTATATTGACAGTGGCGCCTCTAGTCACATGACTAGAGTGCAGGATTACTTCTCCAGTCTAAAGGATGAGGAGATGCACCTCGTGATTGAGATGGGCAATAATGCCAAGTGTCAGTCAACAAACCATGGGACAGTC
Source organism: Picea mariana (assembly GCA_032191745.1). NCBI lineage: Eukaryota > Viridiplantae > Streptophyta > Pinopsida > Pinales > Pinaceae > Picea > Picea mariana. The sequence continues at coordinate 8,895 of JASDQU010095465.1, read as the reverse complement.
ACATTTCAGATTGAGTCCAGGAAGCCACTGATGGTGAGGGATGTGTTATATGTTCCGGGTATGACGAATAACCTGATATCGGTTTCAACATTGGAGGACAAGGGCTATGTGGTCTCATTTTAGGATGGGCGAGTGTACATCAGGCCCAAGGACTCCAGGACAACAAAGGTGATTGGTGTTAGGCGAGAGAAGCTGTATATGCTTAAGTTCGAGCCAGCTCGAGCATTGGTGAGCAGGTCATGTGACATGGCATAGTTGTGGTATAGGAGGATGGCACACTTGCATCATGGAGCACTTAAAGTGCTCAAGGAGATAGTGACAAGACTTCTAGACCTTAGCATAGAGCATCATGAGGTATGCAAGGGGTGTGCTACGGGGAAGTACACCAAGACAACCTTCCCAAACAGTGACAACAGGACATGAGGCATCCTTGAATTGATACACTCAGACGTATGTAGGCCCATGTCATCATCATCCTTGAGTGGGTATGAGTACTATGGTACCTTCATTGATGACCATTCTAGGAAGACCTAGATCTACTTCATGAAGACCAAGGATGAGGTCTTTAGTCGGTTCCAAGAGTTCAAAGCTCTTGTGGAGAACCAGACAGGCAGGAAGATCAAGACATTGAGATCCGACAATGGATGCGAGTACACCTCGAAGGCCTTCAAGGATTTCTATGCAGGTGCTGGGGTAAAGAGGGAGTTGACTGTTCCGTACAACCCACAACAAAATGGGGTGGCGGAAAGGAAGAATAGGGCTATTGTTGGGGCTTTTAAAGCGATGCTGTATGATCAGGATCTGCCTAGGTTCTTGTTACAAACATAAAAATGATAATAATAAATATAATAAATTGTAATAATAATTGATATCATTTAATTAAATAAAAAAGCACGTACCTCCTCACCTCGTGACCAGTCAATGCTATATAGCAACTGTCATGAGGGTAGTGTAATCATCATCTTTCATTATATTCAATCAAATATTAATACTCAAAAATATTCATTTCTCAATGAATAAGAGTTTTTATGTTATAGTGGTATCAGAGCTTTCGTTTTGATCTTGCTTCTGCCATTAAATTTTCCCCCACTTGAGCATTTTCCCCATTAATTTTACCCCACCCGTACCCAATTCCTAAACCCACACTTGTACCCTGTTCCTAAGCCCCCCACCCATACCAGTTCCCAAAACCCCCCACCCGTAACTATCCCCTGCTTTGTAAAATTTCCGCTCCCGCATCCATTCCCATAATTCCCGTTTCCTCGTGCCCTCACACAACCCCCGCGCTCTCACACAATATCGAACCCACAGCCTACAACCGCCTCCGTTCCACCCGAAACCCACTTCCCCGACACTCCCGCATAGTCACCATCCGCCAGTTGACAACCCTACACATATTCTGCAGACCCTCCCCGACACACACCCCGCAGACCCCCCCGCACAACACATATCCTGCAGACCCTCCCTAACACACACCCCACAAACACACTACCCTGACCGACACACCCTCCCATCCACCCACTCCCCCGTAGACCCTGCCCTGACACATCTTGCAGACCCGTCCCATCCCTGTCCCCTACCTCCCATTTTAGCAGATTTAATATGGCATTTGTTGAGTCAAATCCTCCACCCTCTTCTTCCGAGATAAGGTTTAATTGTGATTCCAGCTCCTTTAGTTCCAAATCCTTCTTTAGAAGTTTATGATGAGCCCATTTCTTTGTTTTCTCTTTGATTTTGTGAAGATTTTTAACAAAGTGTAAACCTGTCGCCCCATTGCTCTCTGGGTTATATACCCGCCAATTTTCCTTATCCAACTTTAAAAAAGTGTCGTCATTTTGCCAAGTTCTGTTAAATTTGAAAGGATTGGGTGGCTTATCCATCCCAGTTCTTAATTCAAGGAAAATCGGATAATGATCGGAGATTCCCGTGTCCTATCCATTGTTTCAAATGAAAGGATTTTTCTAGTAGTGTATCCTTTATCAAAAAACGATCCAATCTTTTTTCTATGCTGTCTTCTCACACTCTGTTATTTCTCCAAGTAGTTTTGAATTTGACCGGCTCAATATCCAGAAAATTGTGTTCTTCCAGTTTTTGTGTGAAGTAGCTCGAGAGAGGGTCCAATCTCGCATGAGTTCCCGAAACTTCTTTAAAACCCAAAGAGAAGTTTAAGTCTCCTCCCAAGATTAAGAGTTTTTCTTTTAAGAAAGACTTGGAGAAGAAAGTGTCCCAGTAAGAGCCTCTGTTGTGACAGGGACCATAGATGTTTACAATATGGAGGGATTCTTCAAGTTCTTTTGAGGTAACTGTGATCCCAAGTCCAGAGTCAAAACCCCAAGAGCTAATGACTTTTATAGTATGAGAGTTCCATCCAATAGCTAGCCCTCCTGATCTCCCGATAGAGTCCAAAGAAATGAAACTCCAGTCGGGTAGTAGTGCAGAGAGTTTGTTGTAAACTTCCACCCCTTCCCCCAAGGTTTCTTGAAGGAGTAGGACATCCGGATGTTTTGTGAGGATCATCCTTTTAAGGGCTGGTCTTTTGAGGGGGCCAGCCAATCCCCTACAAGTGAAGGAGCAACACTTCATCAAGGCCCCTTTCCCAGGGTTCACATTGCTCTAAGCACCCTTTCAATAGAGACTTGTTTTCCTGCTAAAAGATCAATCCTGGCTTTCTTTTGAGCTTTTGAAATGAGGGATTTTCTGCATCTCCCATTTTTCTTTGCTGGGATTGGGTCCAAGGCTAAACCTCTTGAGTGTTCTCTGTTCAGGGATCTTAAGAAATAACGTCTTGAGGAGGTATCAGACGAGGACGTAGTGGAATCCTCCAAGGCCGGGGCAGAAGGCGAAGCAGGGGG
>JASDQU010095463.1:0-18144 GCA_032191745.1 Picea mariana | reverse complement strand
ACAGAAAGTCAATAGGAGGATATAGCACTAGGTCATCCTTGGGTGTCTGAAATAGGTTTGTAATCATACCATATCCTTGTTGCCAATTGTCAAGTTTATTAGTAACTTCATGTGATACAGGTAAAAGAAACTCTTGGAAATGACCCTCAATGTCGTAAATGGGATCCCCATAATATCCAATCACATCCCATCTACACTTCCTAACATGTATGAATTCATCAATATTATCAACAAAGTCATCATCTTCATCATAACATGAAGGAGTAAAAACATCCAACACTTCTTCACTCTCCACATCATAAGATAAATAATCATTAAAAATTTGGAAAGGGAAATAACTCACCTTGCTTACATCTTCCTATGTAGGATCTTCAAGTATTTTGGTAACTTCATCAAATTGAATATCTGCCTCTACATCTTCAACTTTGAGATATAGAGGATGTAGCTTGTCCAAGGGTTCCATTTCTTCTTCACTCTCTGAATCATAGAACAAGGTATCATCAAAAAACTGGAAAGGAAAATGACTCACCTCATTCTCTTCAACTTGTGAAAGGGAGATAATATCTTGGAGAGATTCATCAGACTCCATCCTCATGGTTCAATTCTCTAGTTAAATATTCACTGCATTCTATCAAATCATGGGAGAAATCCTGCTCCTCTTCAAGGGGTTGAAAATTTTCTTTGTAAATCTCTTCTTCTATATTAGAGGGTTCCTTTTATTGAGTAAGGTATACATCCCTGGGATATTCTACAATCTTAGTGGTGAATCTTTCATTCTCTAAGGATATTGTGAGATTTTTAAGGGCATCTTCATATGTCTAGCATCATGGTTTGACAAATTCAATAAACCTACTGATGAGGTCTATGAAAGATGAAATACCCCTATGTTCGTAACAACTCTTAAACCAATATTGAAAAAAGGATGGCAAAGAAAGTATGAATAGTTTTACCAGAACATCCTCCCCTCCCGATTCTATCTCGCTTATAGACTTAAAAAATTCTACAATGTGAGTAATCGGGAGGCCTCCAAATCTTGGAGAGTTTCTTGACCATTTTGTATCAAAATGATTTGGCTATCCTTGAAAACTTTTGAAATCAATAGTCGTATACACTTGTTCCCAAGGTGCCATGATCCCATAACTTGGAAATATCACAGAGTTGAGAGTAAGGTGGCACCTTGGAAAAGGTTAGTGGAGTCGCGAGATAATTTTCTTGAAACTATCAAAGGGATGAGGGGATCACCCTCAATGGAGTTTCCAGGTAATCTTTGAAAAGTAAAGGATTTTGAGGAAAGGCTTACTGAAAAGTGTCGTCTTTGAGGAGAATTGACTCAGTGTTCCCTGACAACGATGCCAAAATGTTATCGCACAATTTGTACTTATTCCAAAGGATAAGGTTTAGGGAAGGAAAATTAGCGTAATGGGAGATTATCCTATCACTGTCACCTCAATGGGATACCTCTTTCTATTTAGGGTTGATAGCCCAAGGGAGATATCCCCAGTGACCTGGGGGTTTGATAAGGAAAAGGTTAAAGTTTCTATGAAAATTTCCCCTCTCACAAGTCACATTGATCAAAATGTCCCAGGTTTTTAACCAATGAAGTAATGAAGAATTAAGATGTACCTGCCTAGAACAAAGCAACAAGAAAATATATCTTTTGCAAGTACAACTTGATGTTAGTACTTCATAAAACCATAGAATTTATCAATAAAGAAATAATTGATGTATGTTGAAGAAAACATAAATTTATAGCAGCAATGTTTATACGGTAATAACTTCACAATAAATGCCTTAAAATGGCTTCAAAATGACCAAGAATAGTTACTAATCAATACCAAAGTACTAGCATTTATCAGAAGAAAATAAGGTAGTGTATTAATCAACTTTTTCAATTCCTTTTAGATTCTTTTAGTGCTGCAATAGATGGTTGTAGCTTACTTTAGTAACAACAACAAATAGGTTAGTAGATTAGACTATTCTAAGGTTAGGAGTAGTTAGTAGAAAGCTCAAGGTAAAGGTTTTGATAGTAGTTTTTGTCAATCACTCAATAGCAAGGCTTAGATCAGTGTTTTTTTAGGGTAAATGCAGTCCTTTTAGGCAACAACAAATCTTGAAGGAACAAATGATAGTGAGAGAACTAGAGACACACTTGACTATCTCCAAGATAATTCAGCGCCTTCATGAGGACCCTAATCCTCCCATTGATTACACTTGGCAGGAAAATATTCTCAGATATAAGGATCACCTGGTTCTATCACCCTCTTCAGCAATAAAGTCGAGGCTCTTAAAGGATTTGCACTCCTCAGCTATTGCGGGTCACTCGGGGTTCTAAAATACATATGCTCATTCTTGTCATTCTTTTTTCTAGGTAGGCATGAAGAAGGATATCCTTCACTTTGTCACAGAATGTGAGGTGTGCCAACATAATAAAGGTGAAACTATCAATTCTCCAGGTGCCCTAAAACCCCTACCCATTCCAACTTCTATGTGGACAGAAATCTCCATGGATTTTATCATGGGCCTTCCTAAAGCTGGGAACAAGTCTATAATCATGGTGGTGGTTGATCACCTCTCCAAGTATGCTCATTTTTATGCATTACCCCACCCTTTCACACTGGAACTAGTAGCACAAGTTTTCCTTGATAAGTTTTTCAAGTTACATGGAATGCCCCTCTCTATTGTCTCTGATCGAGACCCCACTTTCACCAACACATTTTGGAAAGAGATGTTTAAATTGTAGGGAACCCAATTGAACATGACCACAACCTATCACCCCCAGTCTAATGGCCAAACAAAAGTGGTCAACAAATGTTTGGAAACCTACTTGCGGTATTTTTCTTTGGAAAAACAACACCAATGGGTGCAATGGCTCCCCTTGGAAGAATGGTGGTACAATACTTCCTATCATATGTCCACTAAAATGACCCCATATGAAGTAGTGTATGGCCAATGCCCACCTACAATCACTACCTATCTTCTAGGAACATCAAAGGTACAATCTATTGATACAATGTTGCAAGGTTGCACAACCACCCTAGAGGCTCTGAAGGATAACCTTCACATGGTCCAAAATCGCATGAAGCAACAAGAGAACCAACATCATTCAAAAAGGGTTTTTCAAGAAGGTTATCAGGTGTTTCTATGGATCCAACCTTACAAAAAAAAATCTCTCAAATCCCAGGGACATCACAAGTTGGCACCCAATATTTATGGGCCCTACCAGATCATTAATCATATTGGTTCAATGGCCTAAAAATAGGCCCTTCCCGCTACTTTCAAAATCCATTTAGTGTTCCATGTCTCCTGTCTGAAGAAAGTGGCAAGACAACATTGCAGGGTCCAAACCATCCTTCCAAATTTAGATGAAGAAGGATCCCTTTGGCTCCAACCAGAAGCAGTCCTCAATCATCGTGAACATTAGCTGTGTGGCAGAACTATCAAGGAAGTGATGATCAAGTGGAAGGACACATCACCATAGGATGTGACCTGGGAACCAACAACCATACTCCAACAGTTTCTACACCTGCAACCTTTAGGACAAGGATGCTTTTGAAGGGGGAGGGCATGTTAGGATTTGATCCTAACCACTCTCCATGGGTCATTAGTTAGTAGGATATTTTCTCTATGTAATAAATGCCAACATTAGTTAATAAGGACTAACAAATAAAGGAGAATAAGTCAATGTAATAATACCTAATAGAAATTTTTTCTTCTAGAAAGATCTTCATCTAGAGGTTTCCTTAGAAGGTAGAATTATTATAAATAAGAGGAGGAGGCATTGGATATGTTTTTTCTTGGAGATTATTGTAATAGAGATCTAGTATGCTAGAGGTTTCCCCCTCGAAGAGGAAAGTGAACATTTCTATCATTAATAAAGGTGCTCTTTCTGGTGTTATTCTAGTATTATTCTGACATTGTTATGGATATATCATTGTTGTTCTGCCATTTCTTGCTAAATATTTATGTTCTGCATACTATATTATATCTGGAATATTGCATCAATCATCATGTTTGATTGGAACTGGTATATCTAACTTTTCAATTTCACCAAGAACCTACTGGATTTGTTCGAAAATGGTGAAAATCTTTAAATGAGGAATGCCCATTCGAAATCTACATTTAATCTTGCAAATGGTGACACTATTCTTCATATTCTTCTCAAGGCACATTAGAAAAGGACACATGGTAGCGACTTGCACTACACATGTCACAACAGATGAAGTTTTTTCAACTCATAAATGACTGAGTTGTAGAAGAAATATAATTGCATGATGATATAAAATGTGAATATTCCCAGCCTAGAGTGGTTGTAGGGGATGTGTACTTGGGACTACAAAACTCTCAATCATTACACACAAGGATTGTGAAGGGAAATGCAACTTATTAGATCTCCAATCACCATAAACAAGGTGGAACATACACTAATGTGTTAGGTACATATGACTGCATAATTCCTTTGTCTAGAGCATATGAAGATTTCAATAGATGTATTCAGAATGGTTCACCTTGAGTAGAAAACACAAATTCACCTTTTATTGAGAATTCTTCACATCAAATGGATCAAGGAGTTTTCCATAGATTCTAGATGAGGGGATTCAAACATGAGATATTAGATACAAATGTGGTTAAGAGCACATTTTCTGGGACACACCTTGAATACTTGGAGGCATTGAGTCATAATCATGCACAATGGGATTTTGGTGCTCTTGTAGAAATTATTGATAAATCTATGGATTCCAATGCCTCTCGCTTGGATATATCGATTAAAATGGAGTATCATGAGAAGGCCAGAAAGGGGGATACATGTCCTTGCAATTGTAGATGATGGATGTGGCATGACACATTTAGATATTGAAAGAATGCTCTCATTTGGGTATAAACACCCTAATAAAGAGAACGTGGATCTCATTGGTAGGTTTGGAGTAGGATTCAAGTTAGGATCCATGCAACTTGGAAATGATGTAGTTGTTTTTATGTAGGGTAATGAGACAAGGTCAATATGTCTCAAAATATGGGCCAACCTATCTCTACTCAACTTAGGGTTGGCCCATAAAAATTCCCTACTCAACTTAGGGACGACTCCTACAAATAAAAATACCCTAATCTATTTTATGGTGTGAAATTTGAGATAGGCTCTGAGATTGCAGGAGATATAAAAAATCAAGGGGCATGAACAACAAAGGGATGTTTGGGAGTTTGATCTGTAATAGGGTTTGAATTTGGTGTTTTCCTAAGGAAGATCTGGGTTATGTGCGAGCAACTAAGTGACCAAAAGAAAGAGTGCAGGTGTATGAAGTATGCATGTTGTGAGGGGTGTATCGAACAAATTCGTTCGTGAGGTTTTGGGATGGTAGAGAATGAAAGAGAGTGAGATGTAATTGTCTAAGGGTGGCGGGGAGGTGCAAGATCAAGAAAAAAACATCAAAAGTCTCACTGATTGTTAACAAGTGGTGATTTTAATGGTAATTACAGCAATGACAGAGGATCCGTTGAAGTAACAAATTTATGCAGGTGGAATTTTGAAGTGAAGAGGTGATTTTGTACATATTACATTTTAAGAAGAATTTAGTCCAGACAAAAAATTTGAAGATTGATATCTCCATCAAGTTGTTTCCTGAGAAACTTTGAAAAATGTAACTTGGTGCTTACAAAAGGGATTGGTGTCTCTTTTAGGTGGGCGCTTGTAAACATTGTAATAGATTGGTGTATGTAGCAGGTTGTTTCCTAAGAATATATTTCAAGAAAATTTTCCTGTTGTTTTCTCCCATTTGGGTTTCCACGTTAATTATTTGTGTATTGTGCATTGTATGTCTGTGTATATTTGTTATTGATTACTTATAATTGGTAAAGTGATGAAATTATAAGTACTGTAGTAGATTAAAAAGAGAAAAAAGTAGTCTCATACTGATTCACCCCCCCTCTCATTATAAGTAAGTGTGCCAACAACAATGTTCCTACTAAACTTGTTCAAAACCACAGAAATGAAGTCACCTATAAATTCAATGACGACACATAATAAAATATAAAATATGAAGGACTAGAAATGTGAGTGAGTACATAGAAGACTGACTTAAATATATTACACCTAATATGGTATCTCCTCTTCCTAATAGTTTTAGAGAGCATATGAAGGGCCTATTTATCACAAAATTGTAAATTTGGGAACCTTCTATGCAAATATTGTAATGCTCTTTGCTTACCAACACTACTTTTTTCTACCTACTTTTTGTGGTAATATTTCGATCATTCCCTTGTGACTATGCCATTTTTTTTTTATGGACAATTGTACCACAACCAAATTTTAAAATCTCTCTTTTAGTAGTAACTTGTATATTATTATAATCGAATGCATTTTCTCTATATTCTACTAGTGAAATATGTCTTTATTTTTGTTCATCCTCATCTCTGTGTTATATACTCAAAAATTAATATGCTTGTCATAGAATGAATAAGTTCCATGAAAAATATAGTAAATTGGCTTGAAATACATTCTAAATTTCCCTTAAAAATGTAGAATAACTCATACCATGACTAACATGCTTTGATCTACTATGACCAAGACCCTTGAAACTTTCTCCCCATTGCACTAAATACAAGTACTCCATATAAATATGTCGTCTCTCTCTTTTTTTTATAGTCCCATAAATTATGTAAGTTTTTTAATCAAGCTTTTCTGCAACATAAAACATATTGTAGTAAGCAATGATTAAAATTATAAATGCAACTCTTTATAAAATAAATACATAAAATTTTCAATATTCTATAACAATCATAAAGTATGCAATTAAAACTCATTGGGTTCTTATTATTGTTTCTACTTTCACTAGTTGCAATTGTTTTTACCTTTTCTTCTCTCATGTTCCTCTCTTTCACGTCTAGCATCATCTGAGGAATCTCCACTAGAATCCATATAACCTATAGATCTATTACAAGGACACACTACTAAGTTAAATACATAAAATCCATGTAATAAAATATATACATAATTTTACATGAACATTGAAAATATACAAACATGAGATCAACATATGTAGAGACACATAAACCAACCATGTAACTAAAACACACATGCATAAAATAACCCTCTAACTCCCTAACTCACTCACCAAAAAACATCAAACCACTCTTTTTGTTAGCCTTCTTTGTGTGAATTGTATTTTGGTATGAGGAATTCATAGTGTGGAGGGTTTACATTGGGATACTAATTATGAGTGAGATGATTTGTGAGGAATAAGAGTAATGTGGAAATTGTGTAAATATCAATGTATTTTAGGCTATGCTAGTGTGTCATGTCAACTACTATTGATTAACACAACTTAAAATGAATTGGAATTTCTTATCCCTTACCTTGGTTGATCGGGTGATGTAGGTTGTGCTTCCATGGAAGGACAAGGAGAGGATGGAAGAGGTCAATGATTGAAAATTTCATTAAAAACATCATATACATGGTAAGGAGATATTTTTGGAATGCTCTTTAATCAATGTTTGACTATGAGGTCTTGAAGAAAACCTCAAAGATAATTCTATTGGTCCTACTTGCATCATTCAGTTAGAGTTAGTTGTTGTTGAACTCGACACATAAATACTAGCAAAAAGTGGTGGTAATCAAGTCTGGATACCAGTAAAAATTTTGTTATACAATAATTGTTTTGTTATACATGGATTTCGAACTTGTCTTATATAGGGGAAAATTGTTCAACCTGTAACCTTCGTTTCCTCTAAACTACACTATGACATCTCCATTCATAATTTTGGGTTGATTTTAGTGAGGTTTTTTTATCCCAGGAAATTCAAGTATGCATTCAATTTACATAAAATTAATGCAATTTACCAAATATCATGTACTATAGTCAATGTCTCTAATATCTTTGGTAACTATGAATTCAATAGTTTTGAAATTCGACATATCTAAAGCATGGAAAATGTCATTTTCATTTATATCCTTATAATAAGGAGTATATGCTTGGATATATTTAAGTATTTTAAACTTTAATTTACTGAACATTATAAAATATCTCTTCTCATGTTTTATGATGAGTTTATTAAACTTGACATCACAAGCTAGGAAGTAATTCCTATTGATATTTGTAGTTGTAAAGAAGGCCATGCAAGATGGAAATGGTGTATAAATTAGGGCTACAAGAAAAATTGATCCTATCATGTGAAGTTTAACTTAAGGGACTAGGGAAATAGAGAACTATTGGGGTGAAAACTTTAGATGTTATATCCCTTATCACTACATCCCTTTAATAAGGGTGAAAGGGCAATGATAATAAGGGTAGAAAATATATCTAAAAATAATGCTACAAACATACAATTATTTCATCCATGGAATGCTTCTTTTAATCAATGAGAAAACCATTAAGAAATCCTGTTTAAAATTGATTTGACTATAGTGTAAGTGATTCCCTAGTAGAACTTAGGGAATTTATGGGACTATAGTGGGAGAGGAAGAAAAATGGAAGAAGGGAATGAGTGATCCAGGAGGATCTAAAAGGCCAAAAATTAAAATTCCTCCAATCTTAGTGAAACTGGCACCAAGTCGAAGAGCTCGTTGATATATTTCCAAAGACACAAACGACACCTCAAATGGAGTCCATATGAAAAATTTATGACCAATCAAAGTTTCAATCAAATCGGTCAAAGTGAATAGGGTGACGTCAACAGGTGACTGTGCAGTGATGATGTCAAAATGCTAATGTGGCAGCATAAGAGGCAGCCACGTGGCATGTTGTTTCAATATTTTCAAGGTCCACTTCAGCCGGTAAAAAGGTGACACATGGAATTGTACATATGCCATGTGGTAGTATGGCGGTGATGTGGCAATACCGTTAGCAGTGCAAGTAAGTGATGATGTGGTGGGCACGTCATTGGATGATTGGGCACGAACAACTAATAAAAGAGTTCCATGTGACCCAATCATAGGGTGCCACGTGGCACCCCGTGGATGCCCAATGAGGGTTGGGTCAAAAAAAAGTAGTCCATCAAACCGGCTGACGACCGACAAACTAAAATCTAATATTAAATTTGGCGGCCAACACATCCATCGATGGGCATTTATATTGGAAAGAGTTATACATATATGCAACAATTACAACAAATGTTTAAAATGAGGGTCTGCGAGGTTCGACCCTTGGATGCCCTGCCAACCAAACCTTAATATGAGTGCGCTAACCAACAAGGCCAATGACCCGGTTGGTAAGTCTATACACAATTAATTATTTAAGCTCAAATTCGTACATCAGTTAGGGAGGATCCGTGGGCCCATTTTTTGGCACAATTTTCAATGCATGAGGAGTATTGATTGCAAGTCCGTACGACTGTTGTGGCTTCCATTTTTAGGCAGGGAGCCTAGGAGGGGTCTGGAAGTGACAGTGACAAAATTTGACGAATTTATAGTCATTTTTTCATGATTTGTCACCACGAATCCACTGGTGCAGTAGAATTTGGATCTAAGCAGAAAAGTTTTAGGGCATTTTCATATTTTAGGTATTGCCATGTATTTATGCCAATTTTTGCTAAGATAATATAAATGCCTCTCCACTGAGAAGTGGGTCCAGAGACGTAGTCCATCTTTGGGATGAACTTTGTTATCAAGTCTTGTGCAATTTCTCTTCTTGTTATTTCTCATGTGTATGATTTCTTCGTTAATGTTACACATAAGCTTTGTTTATGCTCTTTAATGCAATTCATGTGATAGTCATTGAATAAAAGGTCCTGAATCATGTTGGTATCAAAGTAGTTTTCTTTGACTTGAATTGTGAGTGTGAATGCTTACTAGGGCCAAGCTCAAAGAGGGTGAAGGAAATATTGAGACTTTCAACCTAGATATTGAACATGCAACTCAAAGAAAGAAAATGGGGGATGAAGAACTTTGTACATAGTATGAAAATAATTTTCACAAGGATTTCTACGGGATCTCAGACATGGTAGAAAAATTATTTACAGATTATGAAAAGAGAGTGGAAAAAAAGGAAAAGAAGAAGAAATATAAAGTAGAGGATGCTGCTGCAGAGAACCAGAGAATTGGAGGAGACCCTCCCGATCCTCCATCTCTGTCTTCAAGTTCTATCTCTTCTTCTTCCTCTCATTATCATCATTCTAATTATCATTAGAAAAATGATTTTTAAAAGCTATTATTGAAATTAGATGTCAAATTTAATTTTTCCATGTTTAATGGAGAATCTAATGCAGATAAGTTAAACAATTGAATTAGACAGATTGAAGTTTACTGCCGTGTACAACAAATTAAATAGGAAGAGGTAAATATCCAATTGGCTTCTCTTCAACTGGAAGGCACAACCCTAGTGTGGTGGGAGAGAAAACTTCATAAAGGTAGTGAGCATAATGGTAAATTCCTTTCTTCATGGTCTGAATTTACTTATGCATTGAAAAACAAATTCTATCCATTGGGTCATGTACAAAAAGCCATGATGGATAGAAAAATTTGGGACAAGGTAAAGGTTAGAATGTTCATAGTTTCACATAAGATTTTAGGAAAAAGGCACTTGCATTGATTGTTCCCTTAGAATATCTAGAGACTTTGATGAAATATATTGGTGCACTTCACAATTACATTTGTCACACATTGTTGTTGTTTAATCCCATTAATCTAGATGAAGTGTTTGTGCAAGCAACTCATCTTGAAATTAGGGGAAAGAATGTACAGGAAGATCACAGAAATAAGCCTTCCAAGTTCCAAAATGACAAGTTCAAAGGAAAAGGAAGGGAGGAAAAGACATCCACAAAAAAGGAGGAAGGAAAATCCTCTTGCACTCATTGCAAAAAAGATGGGCATGATGACGATCATTGTTGGAAACTACATCCAGAGTTAAGACCAAATAAATTTGGTGGCAAAGGGAAGATGAAAACTATTGCTACAATGCAACAAGACTTAGGTTCCGATTCAGGAGATGAAATGAGAATCACAACAGTTGGAGTACAAGGTAAATTTTCCTCTCATGCTTGTTCAAGTTCTACAATTCTATCTCCTAAAATTGAAAAGAAGACAAGTGAAGTTTTTCACATCAGAGTAGTAACCAAACATACTAAAGTGGATCATTTATTTGATTCAGGTTCTCAAGTTAATTTGATATCTGAAGTAATTGTTAAAAAGTTGGGCTTAGAGACAATACCTCATCCAAAATCTTACACTCTTGGTTGGGAGTGTGACGATGCAAAACTTCAAGTTACCAGGCAGTGTAGATTGAAATTTGTTATTTCTTCAAAGTTGGTAGGTGAGGTTGAACTTGATGTGGTCCTGCTTGATATATGTGGAATTATATTGGGAAGTCCTTATTTATATGATAGGAATGCTATCTTCTTTTGACAGGAGAAAAAATACCATCTCACAAAAGGTGGTGTGGAAGACATTGTTAGAGATCATAGTATGAAGACCTTAACTCTTGTTAGTGCAGGATAGATAAAAAGAGCCATCAATACTAGCAATAAATTTATGCTCATGGTTTTGAAAGAAAAAGATCCTAATAAATATAATGCTTTTGATGATTGCTATACTTCTCATAAAGGTGCAATGATTGATCTTATTTCTAACTATGATGAAGTTTTTTAGGAACCAAAAGGCTTTTCTCCCAAGAAGTAAATCCATCATGAAATACAGTGCACCAAGATGCTCCCTTACCAAACATTGGCATGTACATGATGTATGTGCTCGAAAATGGGGAGATCAAGAAGTAGGTGTAGGACTTGCTTGAAAGAGGGGTCATTATACCAAGATATTCTCCTTGTGTCTCTCTGATAGTACTGGTGCCAAAGAAAGATGACACATGGAGGATGTGTGTGGATTTTAGTGCACTAAACAAAATAAAAATGAAGAACCGTTACCCCTTACCTTGTATAGATGACTTGTTGGATCAACTGAAGAATGCAGTGTACTTCACTAAGTTGTATTTGAGGAGTGGCTACCACTAGGTCAGAATTGCAGAAGGCGACGTGTGGAAGACTTTCTTCAAAACAAAACAAGGTCTGTTTGAATGGATGGTAATTCCATTCAGGCTTTGTAATGCACCAACAACATTCATGCATGTTATGAATGATGTATTTAGGCCCTTTATAGATGAATTTGTGATTGTATACTTAGATGAAATTCTTGTATTCAATAGGACTTGGGATGAACATGTAATGCATGTAAAGCAAGTATTGGATGTCCTTAAAAGAGAAAATATGTATGTAAAATGGTCAAAGTGTGAATTTGGAAAAAACTCATTCGTTTACTTGGGTCATAATGTAGGAGGTGGTCAACTAAAGATAGATCCCTCCAAATTTGAAGTCATTATAAATTGGCCTAAGACAACATAGGTTACAAAAGTTAGAATCTTTTTAGGGGTAGTTCAGTACTAGAGAAAGTTCATTTATAACTTCTCCTATATTGGATCACCTTTGCATGTTGTTAGCACATAAAATGTACCGGGGGTAATTTCCACCTCATTTTATTTTGTTTGGTTTTTATTAAGTCATCTCTTGGTCTTTTTAAAGGGTTGGATTGTCATTGCAATCCCCGGTTTTGATCGTGGTTGGAAGCTATTGTTGAGCATATAATATCAAATCCCAAGTTCAAGTTCAAATTCCAACACCAAGTGTTAAAACAAATGCATACGATAGCACCCATAAGTTGTCAAGATTACAACAAATTGTTAATGAGTTGGCTTCAAAGAAAAACTATAACCCTAATGAGGACCATACAGGTGGAAAAGAATCAATTAAAGAATTCAATTTCCATATTCGAAGGCAACATTTCTAGCAACCGAGGATCAATTGTATATTTTCCAGCAACTTGATAAGAATCCAATGATAACAGGTGGAAAAGAAATCATGGGATAAGGATATTGATGGAAATCAGATCCATATCTTCAGGAAGCTCTAGTTAGTAAAAACAACGAGACCTAGCAGTAGAGGAATAAAAAAAACATGGGTTGGCAACCAATATTTTGTAGCTTTGTGACCAGTAGCTCTCAACATTCGAGATACATTGCAACCAAGTTTATTTTTAGTTTATTTTTATTTGATTTTATTTAGAGAAAAATAGAGAGATTTGATGATTTATTTAGTATTTAAGTTATCATTGGTAATGGAGGAGAAGGGGGTTTAGTCTTGAGACCTGAGAGGGGTTTTTAGGGAGCAGGAAAAAACCTATGTATGTTCTTCTTGTAAGCATGAGGGCATTTCATGATGTAGTCATCTTTTCCATTGAAGATTCATGAAAGTTGTTTATGAGATGTTGTGTTCCTTTGTTATCATTTTACCTTATCATCTTGTTTGATATAACTGTAGACCTTGAGGATCATGGCTGCCTTTGATTAATGTATTCATGAGTAACAAAGAATCTATTGTAACTTTTCTATTAATCACTGCTTTGTTCAAGAATTCTTTAATCTATTTTGCAGAGAGGATCTCTGTATGATGGATGTTCTTCCTTTTTTTATATTCTCCATGCTTCAAGCCATCATTATATAAACCTTTTATCTGGTATGCAATTTGATTTCCTTTGATATGAAGGATGTTTATGACTCTGTTAACGCTCTGTAAATTCCCAGAGGTTGTTAGGGAAGAAGAAATCTACCAGAGGTAACTTTATCCAACCACTTCGAAACTAGAATCTAGCCCTACCAGCTTCAGAGAGGGATCTCTCTATATGATTTAGATATGTTTCAAATTTAAGATATTAGGCTAGTTGAATAAAATAAGTTTGATTTGTTTGTTGTTGTTTTTTGTTTTTTTTGTTAAGTTGGTTGAAAGAGATTTACACATCCATTGGGCTATGGGGTCTGCATTATGTGATAAAAATATAAACCAAAAAATGAAAGATTCTTTTCACAGGGAAAGATAATGCATTTGTTGGATTCTTTAATAGTAAAAATGATGAATAGCAGAAAAGACAAGAATATCAATTAAAGTAAAGAAGCAGTTAAGAATTTCTTCACTGTAATATCAGAAGATAAACATTAAAATCTTTCAATGTCAGAAACAGGGTATACAAATATAAATCCTGCAACGTACGTTACTTTCAAAGATTAGATTTAGAAAAAAATACGATAACTGAGCGAGAAGAACATTTAACATAGAAAAGAAAACAACACCAATGAATAACATGCGAGAATCCTGTGAAACATCTCTTTGTATTAATGGAAGATCTCTTGATAAAAATATTAAATTCTTGTAGCTCGCAGGGTGTAAATATCAACCAACAGTACTTCAAAGTGTGAAGTATTTATAATCAAAATTACAAATGATCCTGTCATTAAAGATCAGGACGTGGTAAATATAATTTTAGCTAACTATCATAACAAACTACAAAAATCTAGGAAACTATTTGATGATGTGTCGAAACTTCATGCTGATTTCTGGGGTGAGACGTTGGTGAGTCCTCTGCATGACCTCATATGACTAGATAGCTGACTAGGCTCTGACACCTCATCACCTACTCGATAAAATTGCAAATTTCTTCCCATCGAAGGTGAATGGGAATGACGACTTTGAGTAGCCTTTGGTATACTTAGTCCATCACTGTGTACTTGGAAAAAGTCAGCTTGATGATGAATATATATCGGATCTCGTGTTGTATGCTGATGTCCAACTGTAAAGCATCTAGGAATGCCTTGCCTGTGATACTGCCTTGGATACCTGAGAATTTCGAGCTATCTTTAGCCACAATGGATAATTTCTTTTTATAATCGGGCAGTGTCATCAATTTTTCATTTATAACTCTCAAACTAGGAAGACCCTTCTCTTGTAGAGCTTCGATCCTGTTGAAAAATGTTTTCACTCCTATGTCCATAGTCTAGACCTTTTCCTCTAGCTGTAGCATCAATCCTCTCTTGGTCAGGACTCTCTTGACCTCAAGGATGGTCTCTGTTCTGTCTTCAATTTTCAAATCTTCCAGCTCTTCTCTGGTTTTGGAATTCAAGAATTTGATGATCTTAGTAGCTTCTGTGGGCATCTCTCCCAGTTCTGCTCTTATCTTCTCAATAGCCTGCTTACTTCTTTGCACCAGCTCATTTTTCTCAAACATAATTTGTATCATTGGCCATATTTCATTCATGGACTTAGTGATGTCTGTCCATACACTTTCTTTGACCTCAGACAGTGTTTTACCTACCACTGTTTGCTTCTGAAGCTGTTGTAATTCTTGTTTGAGATGGTCTGACATATGTTTTTCCTTGGAGTAGCTAATTCGATAAGAGGACTTAAGTTCCTGAAGGTTCTCAATATCCTTTTTAAGTCTGTTAATATTTGTCTCTTATAGATTCATCTCTTCCATGGATTTAGCCAATTCAACTGTCTTATCCAGAGCTGTCAGTGGAGTTGCCGAGTGAATTTCTGCTACAGATGATATGCTTACTCCTGTGAGTGGAACTACGCTCAGTGGAATGACTTCCATGGGCTTTGATTGTTCTTTCTCTTTCACTAGTTTCTCCAATTCCACTTCCATTTCCTTCAACTATGCGTTTTGCTCCATGATTAGTTTGAGCATCTCATCCTTCTCCCCTTCTGTATCCACTATTTCCTTTGCCCGTGAGTCTTATGTTGGTGGCAGCTTCAACTGTTTCCTCAAAGATTCTATATCAACATTTTTCTTTTTCAGCATCTCCTTGACTGCTTTCACATTAGAGGGGTCATATCCAATCTTGAGGACCAGTCCTTCCAACATATTAATTCTGTTATCCTTGGCAAAGGATGATATCTTTTCTAACTTCAGCTATGTCTGGACATTGTTTAGAGATACCTGTAGCTTGGAGGCAGCAGTAGAAGCATTTTCCAATGTGGAGAAAACCATTTCTCGAGTTTTCCTGTGCAAATCCATTTGATCTGTTGGATGCACATATTTAGTCTGAAATTCAAATGTCGCCCTTTTGTAATTGATGATTACTTTCGGGTCTAGCACCTGTGCTTGCAGAAACACCATGTGCATTTTACCCTTCTTAGTGTCAAATGCAGACAACAGTCTGTGTTGTGCAGTTGATGTTTTCTTCCAGAATTGAGCATATGTGCTGCTGGTCAGTGTCTGATTTTTCTTTTTGATCAGATCATATTTCTCAAAAATACTCAATTTCGGTCCTGCTTTGCTCGGTCAGTTGACTGGTGGAGTACACTATAGTCATAATTTGTTTTCTTCTTTTAGTAAGGAGCAACCTATCAACCTCCATGATTGTAGTGGACTGAATTCCCTTTTCACCAGCCGTATCAGGTGTGTGACTGGTTTTTGGCCTCTTGGTGTGTAATTGGAACTCTTCGAATGATACTTCAGTAATGGAAGGTGAAGTGTCCTTCGGCATTTTCTCCTTGGGAACCTATGGCGTAGTCGTCTATGAGACAACGACCGAAAGGTCTTGTTCTTCCGTCTCAACCAGAGTGCTTGGATCCCATTCTGCTTGGTTGGTGTACTTCTCTATCTGAGCCCTAGATGTATGAACATAAAGGATATTATTATTTTTAACTCTCATCTCTAAAATTATCCTACATGGTTCATAATGCCATACGAAACTGCTCTGAAACTTCATCTCTTTCAGCAATCTATTTGCTTCCTCTCCGGTGCCTCGACTATTGTAGATGAAAGACCCAATCTAGCCTTTAATTCTAAGTTGCTGCTTCTTTTTTAGAGACACGAAATGTATGTCATCTGAATTTATCATCTGCCTTATGTATTCTAGAGAAAAAATCCTCATGGGTAAATACCTGGGCAACTTATATGGGGCCAACTCCCACCCATAAAATTTGATCTCAGTGTGGTTTTGGTACAGGTACCAATCACCAGTCTTTGTAAGGTCTGAGAGATGTAAAATCCTCCAAATTTCCTTGTTAATTCTAGGTTCGGGTCTGTTGTTGAGCATACTCACCACTGGGTGGTAGAACTGCTCAATGAACTGCTTGAAACTGAATTCTGTAGAGTTATGTCTGAGCAGCGAAGTCCACACTGTTACTACCTGCGGTCTCCCATCCTTGTCCATCTTTTACATTGAAGAATACCGGAACATGCCTTCTGTGGTGAAGCTAATGAATTTTTCTTGAATGTTGTCCACCAGGAATGAACCGTAGTCAAACTGAGTAGTGGGTCTCTCATCGGCTTCCCTTGGTCCAAAAAATATCCAAGCAAGGCACATAGTTACGATATGACCTAGTTTCCCTTTATTGAGAACAGGGAGGAAGGATAAGGGGGGTTTGTAGTGGGGAGTTGAGCAGATTATGGGACAAAACACTCAAAAATATGATCTCTTTGGGGGAATGACAACTTCTGGTAGAGGTCTGTGATGATTTCAAGATTGAAAGGTGAGGTGGATTTGGCTCTGGGTATCTGCATTATCTGGTCAATGGTTTCTGGTGTGATGAGGAAAATAATTTATCTGGATGAAGACATAATGGCTCCTTGTTTGGGGATGTAATGGGCCTGGCATTTGAGGGTGAATTTGGGAAAATGATGAATCTGGGGGAAAAGATACAGGGGAAGGTTCAACTCCCAGAGCCCAATTTCGTCACTCTGGTCTAAGAAAACTTATTTGAGCCATAATTGTAAGTCTGTGAAGTCAAATTTGCATCGGGTGTCTGCAATTAAATGGTCTTTGTCAACTAGAGGGATCCTATTGAGGTCAACATGAGGTCAGAGGAAAGGATTCTCCTTGGCCTCTATTTTCTTTGATTTTGGTGCCATCGTTGTAAAAATACCTGCAAGTAAAACAAATGTTAGTGGGGATCACTATGGCTTTGGGTGACTGATTGTAACGGAGCGAAAAACAGGAAAAAAAAAAAATCTTTGGTGCGACAATAGGGTAAATGATGAGGGAATGAAGGGTGAAGGGAGTTTTGAGTGAACAGATATCTATTGGGCAGGGGAGATAGGTCAGCAGGTTAACAGATAAATTAGCCAGTAATAAATGGCCAACGGGTCATTTGGAGCATGAGATGGCAGGTGAATATGATCGGGTGACGTGGCACGTATTGATTGGGGGAAAAGGTACAGGAGAAAGGACACATAACCGATGAGTAGGGGGAAAAGACTGAAAAAATTATGAGACGTGACCTTTAGGGAAAGGGGTGGAAAATGATGTCATGGGCTGATGGGGCAGGTCAGACAATAATAAGTTGTGGGATTCAGACCAATAATTTCCTGCCACGTAGAGATAAAGGGCCCAC
>JASDQU010095461.1:0-21772 GCA_032191745.1 Picea mariana | reverse complement strand
GGACCGTATTAAGAACCAAAGTGCATGCGCGCATCTGTGGGGTGGAATACCCGCACGCTTGTGATAAGTTACCGAGAAAGAAACTCCGGATGGATTTCTTTCGATTCTCCTATGAATCGACTGGTTAGCAGGTCGGCGGAGGTTGGTTTGTGTCCCTGCAAGTTAATAAAACCAAAAGGAAAGCAAAATAAACCCAAATGAGGGAGGATTTGATACCTAACTCCCTAATGGAGTCGCCAGTATGTTTGCGTTCAAATGGTCACTAGGTGAGCAAATGGAGAGCGCTGCATACCCTGTTGGGTCTAGCAGGGCAGAACAACTGTGGAGCATAGGGTTAAAGGAAACAGAACGAACTATAATCTAATATCAACAGAAAACAAATAACACTGCGAAAATAAACAATCAAACATCAAACAAAAAACACAGGGGTCACCAATGGTTTCAGGCTGGTGTATTAATGAAACTGGAGCATGCTGAAGGAAGAGACCAGAGGTTCCTTCTCCCCCCAACGGAAGGCTCTTTGGGGCCCTCACACAGTGCTTTCCTTACAAATGAGATGAACTGCGCATAGCAGTGAAAGAACTCTCGGTGATGCAGCTGATGGGTGGTTGTTAAAGGATGATCCCTTAACCATCTGAACAGCATAAAGATGCTTAGAATTCCTTGCCAAAACAATGTATCCTCATGGCCTTTTATAGCAGCTTCACGGGCGGTCACGTAACCTTCTCCAAGTGTGAACAGGGACCCTTTTAGGGTTTATTTAGGTCATTAACCCACCGATTTTGCAGATCCGGCTCTGATTTGAGAGTCAAATCATCTTGGGAGCCGGTCCGTAAGCGGTTGGGAGGCCAACCTATTCAATTAATGCACCGTATTATCAGATGCACGGGTTTCTGTGTTGACAGCCGCGCATCGAGCGCGCATGCACTAATAACACATTTTTGTCCTGCACATGCACGCGCGCACCAAACTGCTGTAAAACGCCCTTCAATTTTTGGTTACTTTGTATAGTTTTTGGCCCTTCTGGAGTGCTGTGAAATTAATTCAGTGCCATAAATGCTTCAGTGCTGTTTTGATGATGCAGAGTTCTTGTCGCCATGTGCAGACGAAATTTCAGTGATAACAACTATCGTGATCGATCACAAGATACCTCTGAAGCCTGGGGTCAAACCCTTTAGACAAAATCTTAGGCAGATCAACCCCATTTTATTGCCTGTGGTCGAGAGAGAAGTGAAGAATCTTTTAGAGGTGAAAATTATAGTACCTCTAAGATATTTCGACTGGGTGGAAAACCTGGTCCTGGTCAGAAAAAAGAGTGGAGAATTTAGATTGTGCGTGGATTTTAGAAATCTAAATAATTCCTCTCTTAAAGACAACTATCCGCTTCCTAAAATGGATCATGTGCTAGAAAGGGTAGTTGGGGCAAACAAAATGTCTATGATTGACGGTTTCTCTGGATATAATCAAATTGCCATGAATGAACAAGATCACTTCGCCATGCAAGAAGGTAAACTTTTGGGTCATGCTGTATATAAGGATGGAATTAAGATTGATCCTAACAGGGTTGAAGCGATAGACACTATAAACATTCCTAGAAATGTAAAAGAAATTCAATCTTTCTTAGGAAAAATAATTTTTTTACGAAGATTTATCCCAAATTTAGCTGAAATTGTAAAATTGATCACAGATATGCTGAAAAATAACAATGAAGTAAAGTGGACAATAGAGGCCAAAGCATCGTTCACACACATTAAGAAAGTCATAGCCGAGGAACTTGTCTTGGCAAGTCCCGATTATCTAAAAGAATTTCTTATTTTCTCATTTGCCTCCGAACACACGATTGTTGTGGTGCTCCTCCAAAAAAACGAAGAGGGTTTCAAATAGCCAATCACCTTTTTTAGCAAGAGCCTCAGAGACACATAACTTAAATATGATATAATAGAAAAAAAATTTTATTCCATGGTAAAATCACTGAATGCATTTAGAACATATGTATTACACTCCAAGATAATCGCGTATGTACCTACAAGTTTTGTGAAAGATATTTTGGTACAACCAGACAGTGATGGGAAAAGAGGACAATGGCTTGCCAAGATTCAAGAATTTGACCTGGAAATCAAACCTACTAAACTGATAAAGGGACAAGGCCTGGCCAAACTTTTGGCTGAATCAAATCTCAGAGCTCTGGATATAAACTGCCTGCAGGAATGTGAGGAAGACATGAACATAAACGAGCTTGATGAAAAAACAAATGCAATTAAGATCGAGGAGAAGTTCGTATCATCAGAATGGTACAAGAACATAGTATCCTACCTGCTGACTCTAAAATGCTCGAGTGAACTATCACCATCAAAATCCAGGACTTTAAAGCTTCATGCGGTTAAGTATTGTATTGCCGAAAATCAACTATATTGGAAAGACCCACTCGGTTTCTTGTTAATCTGCTTATTCAAATTGGAAACAGAAAGGGTTATAAGTGAATTTCATGAAGGAGTGTGTGGAGGACATCATGCTTGGAGGGCCACAGCTTGCAAAATTCTGAGGGCTGGGTATTACTGGCCAAAACTTTTCTCAGACGTTAACGCCAAGGTTCAAGCCTATAACCCTTGTCATCTATTTGCAGGCAAACAGAAACTCCCGACACTACCTTTAGTTCCGATCAAAACTGAAGCCCCTTTTCAACAATGGGGGCTAGATTTTATAGGAGAGATTAATCCACATTCTAGCACCCAACACAAGTGGATCTTAACTGCCACATACTACTTTACTAAATGGGTGGAAGCTATTCCAACCAAAAGGGAAACTGACTCAGTGGTAATAGATTTCTTAGAAGACAATATCTTGTCAAGATTTGGCTGCCCCCGAAAGATAGTCACAGATAATGCCCAGTCCTTCAAATCTACGGCTATGATCAGCTTCTGCCAAAAGTATAATATCATTCTTGGCCATTCTACAATGTACTACCCCCAAGGAAATGGACTGGCCGAGTCGTCTAACAAGAGCTTGATCAATATAATTAAGAAAGTGTTGGATGAAAACAAAAAGTCTTGGCATGTGCATTTAAAGTACGCCTTGTGGGTGAATCGCATAGGCACTAAAAAGTCTATCGACATTTCCCCTTTTCAGATGGTATATGGGACAGATGCGGTGTTATCTATAAATTTAGCACTCCCCGTAATGAAATTGTGGCAAGATAAGAAAGAAGAACCTAATCATGTCACCAAGAGGATAAACCAGCTAATCGAGGTTCAACAGCACAGGGTCGAAGTAGATGAAAGGTTGCAGAAGTATCAAGATGACATGAAGGCATTATTCGATTGTAGGGAAAAGGACAGAGATTTCCTCCCAGGTGATTTAGTTTCAAGGTGGGATGCAAGGAGGGAAGAAGCAGCGAAACATGGTAAATTCAATCAACTCAGGTATGGATCATTCAGAGTCTTAGCTCTCGAAGAAAAAATTTCTTTCCTACTAGAAAATCTAGATGGTGAAATCCTCAATGCCCCTCTCAACGGGCGTTATCTAAAGCATTATATGACATAAGCACTCGCCAAATAATAATAATAATTTAAATTCTGTATATTTCATATATAGAATTTTTTACATATGTATATATATTTCATTACGCATTGCTATTTTGATTTTCTTTTCTTTTCATAAATTTTTGACACCTTTCAAAAAGCCTTGATAACCTTCATATTTTCCTTTTATAGGATTCCAGCTGCAAACAAAATGAGCAGGAGAAGTAAATAGAAAGTCATGTATCGGAAAATAAATTGGCTTAAACAGGTGATAAAAAAGATTTTTGATAGTTTGGAAAGAAAATGAAACGGTAAGATAAAGGTGAGAATTCCTAAAAGACTTGTTTTGAAGGGTTCTCAAAGGAAACCAAGATAACCCCATAAGAACATGCCAATATCATCTGAAGTAATAGATAAAGGAACATTTCCATGGCTAAAGCATTTATGAAAGAATAAGATGAAATGAATAAGTCACCCAAAGTAAATCACCCCCAAAAAAGATTTTCCAGAGTCAATTTTGATTTTTGACCCTTGTTTTTCAATTCGTAGATCTCTATCTGTCACCCTTTTCTGTTTTCAGGTTTACCTTTTGAAAAGCCAACATCTTTCCGGTTTCTCATTCGTAGGGAGAAGATATTACGTTTTAACCTCGAAAGCTTCAAAGAAGATTGTGAAAAGTAAGTTGGTCTTCACAACTCCTCGGTCCCTTGCTAAACTAAGTGACACCTAAGGCATCCTGACTTTTCTAGGTTTTTCAATAGTTTCGAAAGATTGAGGCTTGCTTAAATAGGAAATTCCAAAAATTATTTTTTCCCTTTCTCCCTGCGAACAAAGGTGTTGTGAAAGTTAAGGAAAGGTTGGTACCGAGTAATCAAAGTAAGTTGACGGACCTATAATGAAAAATATTACACAGATATTAGCCCTCATACAAACTGATTGCCCCCATCTTCGCGCTCTAAAAAAGCAAATTATAAGACAGGTGGTGAAAGGAAATTCAGAAATAATTGCCCCCATCTAGTCCAAAAGATGATGAAAGGAAATTCAGAAATGATTTCCCTCGTCTCAGCATTTAAATGCATAAATATATTCCGAAGTGGTGAAAGGAAATTCAGTAAAAAGGACCAGATAACTTCATTGGGGTACTGAACAGGCTCATTGGCAGTGAAACAATATCTGAGATATCTGTAAGGCTGTTATACGTGAATATCACTCTACTCTGGTAACCAATTCTTTTTAAAACTTGATCTACATCCCACGTTTAGATAGGGCTTCCTAATTAAAAACATATAATTTTCTTCTTTTGATGCAAGCCGATAGCCACAAGATTTGTTGGGTCTCCTAGAACTATTTTGATTGTCTTAATGCAGAACTAAATTCAGTAATGGGAAGGAGAAATTCGTGAAGGGGACTACAGCTGAGTTTAAAAAGTATCTGAGTTTTGAAAATCTTTTCAAAAGTAAAAAATGAATTCATTTTCCCCTTCGGTATCCTATTCTAGGGAACATTTTTGTTGGATTAAAGCCATTGACTCCATTTACCCAATATGGGCATGTGGTCTACTATTCTTCCCGTCTTGCAAGAAAATGGGATCCCTAGTTGGAGCCTATGTTGGAGCCGCCTTTGTTTTTTTAGCCTGTTTAAAATTTCATATCTTAATCTTGAAACGAAAGCCGGTTTTCATATTTTCTTTTATTTTCCCCCAAATCTCAGAAGTCTCATCACACAAACAACAACGGTTATCGTACTCTTAAGGTAAGATTTATTTTTTTATCGTTTAAACGAGTCTCTCCTTTTTACCTCGGGATGTCGCATGTCGGGATTTATAGATCACATAGTTTACAAGTCTCGAGGGGAAAAATGACAAACTAGTTTTAAAAAATTTACCCAGATCATTACCGAGAGGCAAAATACTCTAAACCGTAGCTAAGCATCATCAAGATTTTGTGTCTCGGCATTTTCTAGCTCCAAAAGTCTTACCATCGTAACCTCGATAGCCGAAACCGTGAGATTTTTTTTTTAGTAACCCGGGTTAATGTTAAAGGTAAAAAGTTTAGCCACATTTAACCTCTATCAGGAATTCACAACTCGGTGTGTTTTCCCTCAAAAGTTATACCTTTGAAGCCCTGAGTTGCGAAGCCGCAATATAAATATAAACATAATTAATTAAACACTTAATCCAGTTTTGTCTTTCCTTTTAATTAGATCATATCATTGTGATCTCGTGATTTCGCAACTCAGCATACGAGCCTCCCATGAGCTATACCTTCAAATCCCAGAGTCGCAAAGTCGTGATACAAATAAAAATGTAATTAACTGAACACTTAATCCTGGTTACGTTTTGTATTAACCAAAGCTAATTGTCGCAATCTCGGGTTTTAGAGGTGTAAAGGGTTAAAGTGAAAACTCCCGATGAGGCGAATGCCAAAAGATTAATTAACATTTAAAAAAAAGCCTGATTAATTAAGCTAAGCCAACATTTCCATTGTTTTTATACGAAAATTAATATGCACAGTCTCTGAGGCAATTTTAAACTTTCTTTGCACCAACTTGCATTACGAACTGTCAAAATTTATGACATTAATTAGAAATGAGGTGAATTGACAAGTAAGGGTTTGGTTTTTATTGCTAAATTTATATTTAAGAACAATTTGACCATTCTGTCCCTATGGATGATCTAGTTTTAAATAGTCGAAGACATGGATCTTTATTGGTTGTCTCAAATTTCATTTCTATTCTACACAGAGCCAACTATTCGTGAGCGAACTAATTTTTGTATGCATATACATTTTTATCGCAACAAAGCTAAAGTAGAATCCCCTACCATGGCCCTGTGAAAAGCATCTAAGACCACTATTGAGGTTTCAGGACAAGGTTCAGACAACATTTCTGATACTTCACCTCGAAGTGTCGACTTTGTCAGGACCTGGTCATATATTTTTGAGGTTCTACAGTCTGAATTGGTAGATGTTTCGGATGATTCCAGTGAAAGTGAAAAAGACGACCTGATCACCAAGTATAAGATAGTCGTCCAGGCTCAGATGCATAAAGTAGCGGCTAGGCCACATCTACTTCCTTATGACGATATGATCCAGTGGGCATTAGACCATGTAGATATACCAACCAAAACCATCGTCAATGAGCAGAGGGTCACCATTGGGACTTTCAAACCCAAACAATTGTAGGCTATGTACAAGTTGCCAGCCGTGTCGAACTTTTTTTACAATGCCGAATTCTTAGATAATTTTAAACAGACGGAATGTGTGCAATACGACAAGACTATGTCTGGTTTAATCAAAGATTGGGTTTCACACCCTACGAAGTTCATGGCAGAAAATAATGGTATATATTCAATAGCTTCTCTAGAACCACAGTTCAAATATATCGCTATCATGACCTACAGATTATATGGGAGAGAGGACACCACACATTTTTTCCTTCAGTGGGTGCCTCTATTTCACATGGTCGCCAAAGACTGTTCCTTTGACTGGGCTAAACTACTGTATGATAGTTTGACCAGTCGAGTTACAGAGTATCGAGTGAAGAGGGAGAGCAGAAAGATTGCTCCATTCTTTATGTCCGTGTATATCATGGATGCCATGTGTTTTCTGACACTTTTTCCCTTGATGAACTGGAGATGGACTCCATCGGATGCTGAGCCCATCCATGTCTACCATTCAAAGCTGTGGGAAGAAAAAKCCTCAGATTTTGTGTATGAAATCTTTAAATGGGTGATGGTACCACTGCATGTCACTATCTTTAGCCACCCACCACCGAGGATCTTAGACAGTATCACGGTAAATCTGAGCAGTATAGCCGACTGGTACGTGGAAGAAGAATTTTCATATCTAAGGGTATTCAGTGCTTCTATTCCTCCGAATGCCTTGCCATTATTCATACTCGATAGGCTGGATTTCCATGAGATTGCCAGACAAATCGTAATCGGTGGCATAAGCAAGGATCTTAAGGGATATTCTAAGAAGGTATGGCCACCTTTTCCTATTCATTTAAGTTCCTATTCTTTGTTAGATTTTGGGCATGCTAAAGCTAAGGCAGCAGCCCTAGAGGACCTGAAATTGGTTCATGTCGAATTCAAAAAGCACAATCCACAGAGGGTCATAAGTAATCACTTAGCCAGTTGCGGGATTAAAAGGTTTGAACATGAAAATTTACCCTTGAATGACATTTTCTGAGGCACGAGATCTTATGCCGAGGTTTTGGCTCAGATACAAGCCCTGACACCCAAAGAGAGGGCCGATGTTTTAAAATTCCAAGAACATCGATGGAGTTGTCTTCCCCCAGTATTGTGGGGTGAGAATCCAATAACAGTAGAGGTGCAACAAAAATAAGTCGAAGGCTCTAAAGATACAACACCCAGACAAGAAAAACACATGGACAGGGGAGAGAAAACTGGGAGTCCAAAACCAAAAATGAAAACTCTCGATCCACCGAAAAAGCCGACTCCAGATGCCCCTCCTGGCCAATCAACTAAGCAAATCGGAAATCCCATCGCCTCCATTACTCCCTTACAGAGAACTAAGGGGAACATAGATGCAGGGTGGATTTTCAATGAAGAATTAAGACCTATAAGGATGGAAGAGCTTCCGCCAAATGAGTTCTTTTTTGATAAAAAGAGAAAAGCTGTGGTAAAAAGAGAATTTTATCAAGAAGAGGGATCAACTGCGAAGAAGTTCAAGGTGTTGACCGATGGGAAAGATATGAAGAAGGAAGAATTTGAGATAGAAATAGCTGGAACATTAGAGGCGTATGCTACGACAAACCAATTTCAGTTAGGGTTTTGAAAAATCAGCTGAAGCGAAAAAATCACCTCATCAAAACCTTAGAAGCTAAACTAGCCACAGCAGAAGAAGCCGGTAAAGACCAGTCAAATATAGGAATAGAACAAGCAAGGATGGCCGATAAAAAGAAAATTGAGCTGCTCAAAGCTAAGCTCGAACAAGTAGAGCTGTTAGCTCAGACCAGTCAAATACAAGTAGGCCAACAAAGATACTTGATAGGGCAGCTACAGGTTAGATTAGAGTTCTCCGAAAGCCAAGTTATAAATATCGGGATATTCCAGTCCCAGGCTATGGAGATTCGGAGCAGGGTTTCTGCAGCCCAACAAAGTTTACTTGCCAAGGTAGAGACGATTCAGGACAATTGTCTTCTTATTGATCAAGTATTAGAAAACTTATCTGTCAAAGAGAGAGAAGTTGGAGCAGCTCGGGTCACATTTGAAGAGGCTGTAATAGATACAACAAACAAGGAATCGGAAAAAAGTTCTAATTTTTCCATTTCGGAACAAACCCGAGGTAATATTTTGTCGAAATAATGGGAACGCAGCATATCAGAAGGAAAATCGCAAGCCAAGAAGGTAAGGAAATCCTGTGAAGAGGCTTTTGGTTCTATAGATGGAGATCTGTTAGGCATTGATAGTGAGAGCAATGTTGAGACACTGAACGAAATGAATATAGCAAAATTCTCACTTGATATAAATGAGAAAGAAGAAAGAGATTCGGCCGAAGTCTAACAAGTAACTCAAGCAGACATAGTTCAAATAGATAAATGGATTATTAAAGYAGGTGTGCAATTGTGCACCATCAACACCCTAGACCGACAGATGGAAGAAAKGTTACTACAATTAGTCAGAGATTGTTATATTTTTTAGGCCAATTGTCAAGCAGAGTCTTTTAGGTTGATATMTCGGCTGGTGGAGAAATGTGTTACTTGTACTGAGCATGCGAAGGGGTGGGCTTCTGGTACTAAATAAAKATAGAGATAAAGAAATGTAACGATTGATCTCCTTCTTGTTGTAACTGAAAATCCTTGAATGATTGAGATTCCATCATATGMAAATTTGTATAAATATACAATAGAAGGAAGGAACAAGGGATGGACCTTTTTGGGTCGACTGTAATAGAGATTTTTCTCCCTCGAGAGTTAGTACAAAGCAAATCCGAAGATTCTCGATTCTGTCACGACTGTGTTATGAGTTTGTTTCCTTGTATTTCATATCAAATTTCATTTCATATATGTATCTGATGAATGTTTCTCTATAATTTAGTACAACCTCTACTATAGTGAATTAATTTTATTTTTCTATATCGTTTACTGTTTTTTCTCTATACCAGCTATCAGTAGGTATAAGACCATTGAACACTTTAGATTTCTATATATATTTTATGCTTCATCAGTTTACTTCTTTATATTTTTCTTCCTCTATTTACAAGTGAGATTCTCCCTTGATAGGAGCCTTACATGATAGACAACTTAATGTTTTTCTTACACCTCATACACATTTATTGAAATATAACTCAGTTACGAGAAAGGGCCTTTGGTTTGCACCCTGTTTTCACTACAGGAGATATAAAATCTCCTTTATACAACCGAAATCGAGACAACATGTAAAAAGTATTGAGCTTTTCTTATTATTATGTTCCTCTATGACAGTCCTTGTGACAAGATAGCCTAATATTGAACCCAGACTATCAGATCAAACACATATTGCCTTGAATATTTTTGATACTATTCTTAAAACAACCACTACCTGGGTAGAACTGGAATGTTYGTGGGGAACGATTGAAAGGGACATAAACATCYAGGAACAGTTGGAAGCTAGACAACAACCTAAAAATCAACCCTAGCTTCCCTTGATGAAGGTTGACATTTCTTCCTTCTCTACCCCTTACTCACTTTCAGATGCCTAGACACTGTACTTCTAAGCCTTAAKTACAGACTCTGGAACAACAACATCCTCAAATTCATTCCCTTTTTTTAATGTGATTTTCAAAGTCTGTTCCATTGGAGTAGAAACAAGATTGCACTCAATCATGCCAAACTAGTTCAAAATTTCTCCAATGTACTTCTTCTGGGAGATGAATATGTACTTTGGATTTTGTATCACTTCAATGCCCAAATAGTAGTGAATATGTCCCAAATATGTCATCTCAAAGCCTTTCTTCAGCTCTTTCTTTATGGATGCAATGTAGTTTTCATTATTCCCTATTATGAAAATATCATCTACATATACTACAAGATATACAACAATTTTTCCAACTTTCTTGACAAACAAAGTTGCATCGTCAAGATTGAAATGCTTGAAATTTAATTGTGGAAGATGTTTAATCAACTTTTCATACCATGCTCGTGGTGCTTGTTTCAAGCCATACAAGGATTTGATGAGCTTGCATACCTTATGTTCTTGTCCCTTCACAAAAAATACTTCTGGTTGAGACATGAACTGACAGACAATTGGTTTAGATTGATGGATACTTGGTTTGGATTGTTGGTTGTCATTGATGTCAACCCTTGGAGAGTGATATTGTTGATTGATGTAAACCCTTATATATTGATTTCAACCCTTGAGTATGTCCGGTAGCTCCAGAGTTATGGGTAAGGAACCCAAGTTTGGTTTAGGTATAAAGGTATGAATATCAGTGTATTTGCAGGTACGACTATCCTAGATGGATAGTACATGTCATGCCATTACCGATGACATGTGGAATGTCACATAACTCCTCATGGTTAGATATTTATGGAAATGCGAAGTTGGAGAGCCCTCACAAGTTATCTAGAAGCCCCTAGAAGGCCAAAGAAGTCAAATTACTCTAGAAACTCCTAGAAGAAGTTGACTAGTCAAATTGATGGTAACTAGGACTTAATCATGGGTAAAGTTTTTGCATTAAGAAAATAATTAAATTTGTGAGTTTGTTAATTATGGTAAATTGGTTGCAAAGAGAAATTATTTAAATAATAAAGGGTTACAATAAGAAGTGGTGAGTTTACTATTTATGGATAAGTTGAAGTGGTTGCAAAAGAAATTAATTAAATAATAAAGTTAGTTGCAACTAGAAGTGTAGAACTTATTGTTTTTGTATAAAGTGGTTGTAAATGGACAAGTGGTTAGAAGTGGGTTATCCCTAAAAGAAGGAAGTTGGGTAAAGTGAGTTAGAAAATAACCCCTTGAGGAAGCTACTTGGAGAGTATAAATAAGAGAGAAATGGTATCCTATTTTCACCTATTTTTGAATATAATTGAATATCCATTTCTGAAAGGTTACTTCGCAGGTATTATTGATAGGTCAAATTTTTGGTAGCAAAATCACGACAGAAAAATCGCGAAAACAAAATTACGGCAGAAAAATTGCGACAGAAAAATCACGACTGCAGAATCGTGGAAACAAAATCATGGCAACAAAATCATGGTAGAAAAATTACGGCCACAAAATCGCGGAAACAAAACCATGACAACAAAACCGCGACAACAGAATCACGGCATCAGAACCGCAACATCAAAATCACGACAACAAAATTGTGGATGGATGTTAATGTTATATGATGCAATAACATATTAACGATGAACTAATGAACATTGTTGAATAAGTTAAAGGAATATACATTGTGGTTAAAGAGGATTAATAAGTGGTATAAATTGCTCATTACTGATTTACCCCCCTCTTAGTAATCCAACAATTGGTATCAAGAGCAAGGTTCCTTCAAGAGACAGTTTAACCACTGGAAGGAGATCATGGAATATATTGAGAATGGAGTACCACTGTTTAATGGTCAGAATGGTATAAAGTATGAGATGTGGAGAATAAGGACGAGAAACATTTTAGAGGCACAAATATATGATATTTGGTATTTAGTTGTGACATGATACAATTCTACAAAGAAAGCAAAGATTGCAACCAAGAAGGAATTGAAGAAGAATAACAAAATAGCAATGGATTTTGTTTTGGAAGGATTACCTGATCCGGTGAGATAAAATGTTGGTAAATGGTCATCAACTAAAGAACTTTGGGATAAGTTACATAATATCTATTCTTCACCCATCACATAGTCAAAGAATTTCAAAGAAGTTGTAGGTATAGATCAAGAGGAAAGATGTTCATCATGTCAGACAGATTCAAAAGAAGAAGAGTATGTAATCAACAAAAGTTTGTTGTTTTTCTTTAATTGTGAAAGACACAGACATCTTGAAATTGAATTCCCTGAAGGTAATGAGACAGAAAAGTCAATTGAAATAGAAGACAATTATGAAGAAGAACTGATTAGTGCTTTAGATGAACTAAAGAAAGAAATATACGAAAACAAGCCACTTAAGAAAGAATTGATGAAGCAAAAGAAAAGTGTTCAAGGTTCCAATGAAGCTCAATAAGTCATCAAGAATTTAATATCTCAACTAGAAGAGGATAGAATAATTGAAGAAACTATAAAATATCCAAAGTAGTGTTTAGAAGCCAACATAGCAGAACAAAAGGAAGAATAAAAAAAGAGAGAAAAGATACGGATAGATCATCTCAAGGAAATAACCGATGACTTAAAACAAATTGAGGAAGATTTTGGTCAAGAAGATTCGAAGATTCGAAGAAGAAATAATTACATTGAAAATCCAACTTGAAGAAGAAATAATTACATTGAAAATCCAACTTGAAGAAGAAAATAGAACAAAATAAGTCATGAAGTCTCAGATAATGAAGAAAGAAAAAGAGGTTGAGAATCTTGAAGAACAAGTTGTCACACTAAGAGTCAAAGTCATCAAGCTCAACAAGAACATTGAAGAGGCAGAAACATCCACATCAACAATAGATAATGGAGAGAAGCATTTTAGGTTGCCATAAAAGAAGAATGAAGAAAAGAGAAAAAGTTATGCAGAATTAATTAAAGGTTCTATGAAGAAGGAAGAGTGCAAGCCACAAAGAAGCCTCATTCATGATCATGATCAGTCAAGGCAGGAATTCAGAAGGACTACACTACAAAGAAGATCATTCACTCTGAGGTATGTAAATTTATTTTATGGTCATTTTTTTAATTGTATTAACTTTGGACATAAGGTTGCAGATTGCAGGGCTTATGAAAGAAATGTTCAAGCAAGAGATGCTTATATGGCCCCACATAATATTGAATGCTACAAATTCCACAACTATGGTCATATATCCAAAACTTTTAGAAGTGTAATAGTTCCATCCATGAAGAAAGAAACATATATTAAATACATCAAGATTTGGAAAAGAAAAGAACAAGAAGAAAAGCAAGTGAATAGAGAAGAATAGACTCCAGAAATTACAAGACTTGCCATAGTTTGAGAAAGACAAAAAAGCAAAAGAAGAACAGGTTTCAAGAACCGTATTGTCATAATTCACAACAAAGAAAGATCATAATAAAGAGAAGGTGAACAAAGACCAGGTCCCAGAGATCACAAGATTGACAATAATACGAGATGAAGACAAATCTATAAAGAAAACGAAAGATGTCAGATACAGAAAGGTTTGGATAAGAAATGAAAGAAAAGAAGAGCAGGTAAATAAGGAACATGTTCAAGAGATTGTACTTTCAATAATTATAGAACGAAATCAATCCATAAGAAGAAAGGTAAAAGTAGGAGTTTAGAGAGATGATGAGTCTATAGACGAAGATGGAGACTACTTTGGGAAGGTATTCTTTTGATCCATCTGGCTTGGAGACTCCCAATATTATGAATGTTGAACAGGGGGAGTCTAGAAAGAATCTCTATAGATCAGAGAGCATCTTTCAAGTAGTTTGAAGTATGATGTTGCATATGTTTGATAGAGACAACTTCAGAGTGGTTCGATAGAATAAGTACAGTATGGCAGATTGGTCAATTGCAACAATAAATACTTCATGATAGTACAGTGATAGATGGGTCAACATTGTGGATAGTTGAGTAACATAGTCATGGAAAATATGGATAGAGATGAATTCATAAGAACACTTAGTAGGTTTGGATAGATATATGATAGTGGATGAGAGTATGGATTCAGAGATTGGTTCATAGATTGTTCAGAGATAAAGGAACATTATCATAATGGATGATAATGACACATGAATATTTAAATTCTTATTCTTGAATTTTTTTCATAAATGTTAGTTTATTACACAAGGAAGTACCTATGGACAATAACTCCAAAAGACAACAACTACATGAAGACTTATATTGTTCTACACAACATCTTGCAGAGAAGTCAAAGGAAGAGATTTAGATACATGGAGAGAGAGTTATAGGTTTGGAGAGAGCATAGAGGCATGATTCTAAGGGGAGCGATGGTCAGAGAGGGAGCATGAGCATCATGAATTCAATATTKCATTAGAGTGATACCCTTTTTCAAAGAGGGAGAGACTCTTCAAATGCAGGGAGAGAGAGTAATTAGAGGCTTACAAACATAGAGAAATATCAAAGGAATCTAGATAATGGGAGAATCCTAAAGGAAAATGCAGATAGGGGGAGTATCCCTAAGAAGAGTTCAGTCAAGGGGGAACAACCCCAAGGAGAGATACCCTTTTCCATTGATGTCAAAGGGGGAGAGATATAAACATTGATGAGGAGTATGAGTATGAATGTTATCATGACTAAGTGTCGTCATCAATGTTGGTGTTGCCATCAATGACAAAGGGGGATATTGTCAGACAATTGGTTTAGATTGATGGAAAGTTGGTTTGGATTGTTGGTTTTCATTGTTGTCAACTCTTGGAGAGTGATAATGTAGATCGATTTCAACCCTTAGAGATTGATATCAACTCTTGAGTATGTCTGGTAGCTCCAGAGGTATGGGTAAGGAACCCACATTTGGTTGAGGTACAAAGATATGAATATCAGTATATTTGCAGGTAAGACTATTCTATATTGATAGTACATGTCATGATGTTTCTGGTGATATGTGGAACATAACATAACTCCTCATGGTTAGAGATTTATGGTCATGTGAAGTTGGAGATCCCTCATGAGTTATCTAGAAGCCCTTAGAAGGTCAAATAAGTCAAATTACTCTAGAAACTCCTAGAAGAAGTTGACTAGTCAAATTGATAATAACTAGGAGTTAGTCATGGGTAAAGTTGTTGCATTAAGAAAATAATTATAGTTGTGATTTTTTTAATTATGGTAAAGTGGTTGCAAACATAAATTATTTAAATAATAAAGTGGTTACAATAAGAGGTGGCATGTTTGCTATTTATGGATAAGTCAAAGTGGTTACAAAAGAAATTAATTAAATAATAAATTTAGTTGCAACTATAAGTGGAGAACTTATTGTTTGTGGATAAAGTGGTTGTAAGTGGACAAGTGGGTAGAAGTGGGTTATCCCTAAAAGAAGGAAGTTCGGTAAAGTGAGTTAGAATATAACCCCTTGAAGAAGCTACTCAAAGAGTATAAATAAGAGAGAAAGGGTCTCCTATTTGCACCTATTTTTGAATATAATTGAATATCCATTTATGAAAGGTTATTTGGTAGGTATTATTGATAGATCAAATTTGCAGCAACAAATTCATGGCAGAAAAATCGCGGCAGAAAAATTGTGGCAGAAAAATCTCGACTGTAGAATCACGGAAACAAAATCGTGGAAGAAAAATCATAGCAACAATATCATGACAATAAAAGCATGGCTACATAAACAGATCCATAATAGATCCACAACTACAATAAGAAAAATGTATGATTTTCATATGTGTAGTGTTGAATCTATGAATCTGGTTGAGGGTTTGCCTAGTAAATATGTTGGATACCCTCTTGGAATTTTAGGGCTTGTTGTAGAATGGTTTTGAGGTAGATCTATTGAAGTATATTGCCGGTGCATGTCTGAGTCATATTGGTATATCTTATGGTACATTGTGAGAGGCTTCTATTAGTGGTCTTGATATATGATTGGTACACAGTTGAGGATACATAACAATGAGGTTTTGGCACATGATTTGATGTGAGGGTTTATGGTATTTGGTTATGGATAGTGTGATGTATTTCTAGAAATATTTTGATGTTGATGAGTGGCACATACGTGAGGTGTATGGTATGGTGATGTTGGTACATCTTGATGAGTCATAGTTTGATCTATAGTTGTTGCGTGATTGGTACATATTTGGTACATTGTTAGAGTAACTTGCTAGTAGTATTGTTGGCACATGGTTTATGGATAATGTGGCATATATGAATTTCTATACCTTTAGAAGCACATATTTATTGTGATACATCTTGTTGATGTTTGTAAGTAGTCTTGGTTGAAGCACATATTGGTGATAATGTGCATATGGTTGAGAGTTGTCTCGGTGATTGATCTTGGTGAATAGATCTGATGGGTTGATGAGACAAGTTGATGTGAAAGGTTGTGTTGTGCATAGTTGATGCACTTGTGCTAGTATAGTTTGTTGGTATAGGTTGTTTGGTGTAGGTTGATTGGTATAGGTTGTTGGTACAGGTTGATAGTGACTGGTTGATAGTGGAAGTGTTTGATTCAATGACAGGTTGTCTACATTTGGCATTTATATTTCAGGGCTGTTGGATGGGGCAAAGAAAGGGGGTTGTAGCCTCCTTCCGATTGGTGTTGAAGAATCAGGGAGTTGGATATTCCTTCAGGTTGGATCTTGAGAACTAAGTGGTTGTAGCCACCTTCTGGTTGTAGTTAGAGAACATAGGGGGTTGTAGCCTCCTTCTAGTTGTATCCAAAGAATTGGGGAGTTGGAGCTTGCCTCTGGTTGTAGCTTGAGAAAGTAGGGGGTTGGAGCCTCCTTCCAGTTGGAGCTAGAGAATTGGAAGTTGGTTCTTTCTTAAATATAATTCTTAAAGAAATATAAGAAAAAAATTTCATGGTTTTCTCCCGCATTGGGTTTCCATGTAAAATAATGGTGTATTGTGCATTGTGTGGATGTGTCTATTATGTTTTTATTATGCACTGATGGATGTTAATGTTATAGGGTGCAATAATATATTAATGATGAAGTGATGAACATTGTTGAATAAGCTAAAGGAATATACATTATGGTTAAAAATGATTAATAAATTTCTTATTATTGATTCACCCCCCTCTCAGTAATCCAACAATTGGTATCAGAGAAAGGGTCCTTCAAGAGACAATTCAACCACTGGAAGGAGATCATGGAATATACTGAGAATGGAGTACCACTGTTTGATGGTAAAAATGGTATAAAGTATGATATGAGGAGCATAAGGACAAGAACCTTTTTAGTGGCACAGGGATATGATATTTGGTATTCAGTTGTGACAAAATGTAGTGCTACAAAGAAGAAAAGAATGTAGAGAAGAAGGAATTGAAGAAGAATAACAAAATAACAATGGATTTCATCTGGGAAGGATTACCTGATCTTCTAAGAGAAAAGGTTGGTAAATGTTCATCAACTAAAGTACTTTGGGATAAGTTACATAATATCTATTCTTCACCAATCATAGAGTCAAAGAATGTCAAACAAGATGCAGGTATAGATCAAGAGGAAAGATGTCCACCATGTTAGACAGATTCAAAATAAGAAGAGTACATAATCAACAAAATTATGTTGTTTTTATTTAAATGTGAAAAATGTGGACATCTTGAAATTGAATTCCACAAAGGTAATGAGACAGAAAATCCAATTGAAATAGAAGACAATTATGAAGCATAATTGATCAGTTCTTTAGATGAACTAAAGAAATAAAGAGAAGAAAACAAGCCACTTAAGAAATAATTGATGAAGAAAAAGAAAAGTGTTCAAGGTTCTGAAGAAGCTCAACATGTCATCAATAATTTAAGAGCTCAAATAGAAGAGGCTAGAATATGAAGAAACTCTAGAATATCAAAAACAATGTTTAGAATCCAACATAGCAACACAAAAGGAAGAAGTAGAAAAGAGAGAAAATCTATTGACATATCATCTCAAGGACAACATCAATGACTTAAACCAGATTGAGGAAGAGTTTGGTCAAGAAGAAAGAAGACTTAAAGAAGAAATAATTACATTGAAAATCCAACTTGAAGAAGCAAAGAGAACATAAGAAGTCATGAAGTCTCAGATAATGAAGAAAGAAGAAGAGGTTGAGAATCTTGAAGAACAAGTTCCCTCACTAAGAGTCAAAGTCACCAAGCTCAAAAAGAACAATGAAGAGACAAAAACATCCACATCAACAACAAAGATTGAAGAGAAACATTCTAGGTTGCCAAAAAAGAAGAATGAAGAAAATAGAAAAATTTATGCAGAAGTCATTAAAGGTTATATGAAGAAGGAAGAGTGCAAGCCACAAAGAATCCTTAGTCATGATCATGATCAATCATGGTAGGAATTTAGAAGGACTACACCACAAAGAAGATCATTCACTCACATATATGCAAATTTATTTTTTGGTCATTGTTTTTATTGTGCTAACTTGGGACATAAGGTTGTAGATTGCAAGGCTTATGAAATAAATGTTTATGTGGCCCCACATAATATTGAATGCTACAAATGCCACAACTATGGCCATATATCCTGAAATTGTAGAATCCGAATAGTTCCATCCATGAAGGACGAAACATATATTAGATACATCAAGATTTGAAAAAGAAAAGAACAAGAAGAAAAACAAGTGAATAGAGAAGAACAGACTCTAGAAATTACAAGACTTGTCATAGTTCGAGAAAGACAACAAAGGCAAGCAAAATAAGAATAGGTTTCAAGAACCATATTGTCAAAATTTGTAGTAGAGAAATAACATAATAAAGAGCAGGTGAACAAATACCAGGTCCTAGAGATCGCAAGATAGACAATAATACGAAATGAATACACATATACAAAAAAAAAGGAATATGTTAGATGCATAAAGGTTTGGATAAGAAATGAAATAAAATAAGAGTAGGTAAGTAAGGAATAGGTTCAAGAGATTGTACTTTCAGGAATTACAAAACAATATCAATCCATAGGAAGAAAGTGAAAAGTCATAGTTTAGAGAGATGATGAGTCTACATACGAAGATGGAGACTACATCAAGAAGGTATTYTTCTGATCCATCTATCTTGGAGACTCACAATATTATGAATGTTGAACATGGGGAATCTAGACAACAACTCTATAGATCAGAGAGTATATTTYAAGTAGTTTGAAGTATGATGTTGCAGATGTTTGCTAGAGATAGCTTCAAAGTGTTTTGATAGAAGAAGTACAATATGACATATGGATCAGTTGCAACACTGAATAATTCATGATAGTACAATGACAGATGGATCAACATTATGGACAGTTGAGTAGTAGAGTCATGGAAAGTATGGATAGAGATGGATTCGTAAGAACACTTAACAAGTTTGGACATATATATGACAGTGGATGAGAGCATGGATTCAGAGATCAGTTCATAGATTGGTTTAGAGATAAAAGAACATTATCATAATGGATGATAATGCCACATGAATATTTAAATGCTTATTCTTGAATGTTTTTCATATATGTTAGTTGATTACACAAGGAATCACCAATGGATAATAACTCCAAAAGGCATCAGGTGTTGGCAAATATTTAACAGACAGCGAATGGCAAATATTTAGCAAACATCGAATGCTTGTCATTCATGGCAAGTAGCATAAGTACATGAAGAATGTACAGAGGATTGATGGCATGAGTACAGGAAGTTTGTAACAGACAGGCAAACATAAGATAAGTTCAGGAAGATTGAATGATCAAAGGAAATGCAACTAGGCAAACAGAAGATAAGTTCAGGTTGATCGAATGATTGAAGGCCCGTAAAGCTTGAGAAGCATTTCTGATCATTGGATCCATTCAAAATTCCCAAAAGAATGAGGGTTGTCAGATCTGAATGTAGACAAGAAGAGATCGTTGAAGAAGAGGATAGATCTCAGGCGTTAGATCCAAGCGCAAGATCCGACCATCGTTGGATCAAGAAGAACCTGCACGTCCTTTAAGGTACAAGGAGAAGTGGGCGTAATCGCGATATGCAAAATCATGACTTAATATGAGTCGTTAGATCAAGGTTGAATCTGGACCATTGATTCCAGTCCATGTTGGGGTTTCGAGGATCACGTGTTGGAGATGTCAAAGAAACAATGCAACCAGAATGTTGATTTCGCGATATGCGAAATTGTGATTCAATCGCAGCTGTTGAATCAAGCTCGTATCTAGACTCTTGATCTAACTCCATGTCGGAGTTTCGAGGATTGCATGTTGGAGATGTCAAAGAAAAAATGCAACAAGAATGCCGATTTCACGATATGCGAAATTGCAATTCAATCGTAGCCGTTGAATCAAGCTCAGATCTGGACCATTGATCTAACTCCATGTCGAAGTTTCGGGGATCGAGAGTTGGAGATGTCAAAGTTTATTAACATCAGGAATCCCAATATCGCGATATGAGAAATCATTATTTAATCGCAGCCATTGAATAGAGATCAGATCTGGATCGTTGATCAAACTCCATATTGGAGTTTTTCGAATCACAACATAGAGAGGAAAAGAACCCAATGCAACAAGAATGCCAAAATCGTGAAATTGCGATTCAATCATAGCCATTGATTCAAGATCGAATTTGGACCATTGATCCAAGTCCATATTGGGGTTTCGAGGATCGAGTGTTGGAGATGTCAAAGAATATTAACATCAAGAATCTCGATATCGCGATATGTGAAATCGCGACGTATTTGCAACCGTCAGATCAAGAAGTGATCTGGACCATTGATCTGACTTCTTCACGGAGTTTCATGGATCGAGATTTGTAAGTGACAAAAACACTAAACGCCAAGAGTGTCAAAATCGCGATGTATGAAATCTTGACTGAATCTGAACCGTCAAATCAAGAAGCGATCAGGACCATTGATCTAACTTCTTCACGGAGTTTTGTGGATCAAGATTTGGAAGTGACAAGAACATTGAATATAAGGAATGTTGAAATAGCGATATGAGAAATCGCGGAATGATCTGAACTATTAGATCAAGTGTTGATTGGAGGGTTATTGTTCTCTCTCACAGTTAAATCCTCAGTTTCAAATTTGTTAGCAAAATGGACTCATGATTGCTAACTAGTTGGAGATTCAGTTGCTCAGACAATTTTCGTCCTTCTGCCTAAGGAGTTTGGAAGTTGAACCGTCATGTAGGGGTGTATAAAAGAAGATGAGATAGACTGTGTGCGGTTGGTCGTTCTGTATGAGAAAAGAATGAAACTGTAAGAAAAGGAAAATGAGAGGATGTGCAGGATGAGATTGAGTATATGTGCAGTGTGAGATGAAACGTAGAGGAGAATAACAGAACAATTTGAAGAAGAGCAGAATGACAGAACAAGTTGATGCAGAGTAGACCTGCTAAACAGACAGAGGAAGAAATAAATTGCAAAACAGTTAGAAGATGACCAGATGTACAGAACAAAGAAAGATTGGTAAGAATTGATGTATCTGTGTAGTTGAATGTTTATATGTTCATTTATGTTATAGGGAGGTTGGGAGGTGCTCGGGAGGACTGTTGTCCTCAGAGGTTCAAGTGGGAGCTTGAACACAGGAAGTTGTA
>JASDQU010095460.1:0-21799 GCA_032191745.1 Picea mariana | reverse complement strand
AGCGAAAAATAACTAAAGGAAAAACAATAACCTAATAAATAACAATCACTAAAATCTATAAGTATGTTTAAATATATATATGTACATTTTATTTAACTGAAATTATAATCAATAACTTTATATACAATCTGTACAAAACACGAGTTTTAATCTAAAATCGCAAAAATCAAATGTAGATTGATTACTTTAGCAATAATAATAAGGAAAATGAAAACACGAAAAATAACTAAAGGAAAAACAATAACCTAATAAATAACAATCACTAAAATCTATAAGTATGTTTAAATATATATATGTACATTTTATTTAACTGAAATTATAATCAATAACTTTATATACAATCTGTACAAAACACGAGTTTAATCTAAACTCGCAAAAATCAAATGTAGATTGATTACTTTAGCAATAATAATAAGGAAAATGAAAATACTACCTAATTTTTTTTTGGTTTATTTTCTTAGTTGTATACACTCATGAAATCGATTATTAAACTGCCTAATTGAAAAGGAAATAACAGATAGTAGAAAATGTTCTATATATAGGAAACTTCTATATTCAATAAACTAATGAAATCAAATAACAGGCTAACCTGTTATTGCATCCAATGTTTGTTCGATATTGAATATCCAACCACCTTTATCTGATGAAGTAAACCTGCTACATATCTTGAGATTGCCCCTAATAAATGAGAAACGATAATGCTGGAGATTGAATTATAATAACAGAACATATAATAGATGCAGTCACAGTAATATTGTAATTTGCAAGTAACTACGATGAGATAATTCTTCCTGTAAGAACTTGCATGTAAACATTCAACTGAAATTAAAGATTAATCTTCTAATTTAAATTGAATAGAGGATCACTGTATGTTATATCTGAGACACGAGATATGGGAAGTATGTGAAAAGGATTATCTCAAATAACAATAAATCATGCAGACGAAAGGCTATCATCATCTATCATCATATTGAGATAAGCAGAACTTAAATTAAAACAAGATACAGAAAGCTAAAGTTGTAATGTATTATGTGTCATTCAAGTCTGTATGTAAATATCCATATTCTCTCCCCAGGCCAAGATGATCCAATGTTTACAAAATGACATGTTTATATAGGTCTCAGAAAACATAATTGTTTATGTTCCTGAGATCAAATTTGTTTCAAAAAATATGGGGGATGCAACCACCCTGATTCACCAAATATC
Organism: Picea mariana; assembly: GCA_032191745.1. Taxonomy (NCBI): domain Eukaryota; kingdom Viridiplantae; phylum Streptophyta; class Pinopsida; order Pinales; family Pinaceae; genus Picea; species Picea mariana. The sequence goes on along the minus strand of JASDQU010095460.1, from coordinate 20,593 downwards.
AAAAAACTAACAACAACCTATTTCTAACTATTCAAAATACATAGTATATGTGACTAAGATCTTAAACGTGCATCATATCATCTTTGAAATCACAGGCTCTTGAATTATCCTGAAAACAAAATAAAACAGGAATATCTCAGATATGTTTTCTAACATTAATTTAGACAATTCGAATTTTCCTAACTGGCTATAGAATCTTGCGATTCTGTAGCTAGTTATAATAACAAACAAAATCTCATTCTATTTAATAAACAAAAAGAAATAATTAAAAAATAAGATTTGTTTAACAACTGAATAGTCTAACTCAGGAATGAAAAACAAACATGCTATTTATTCAAAAAATCTTACCTTTGATCATACAATCAAATCTCATTATGAAACTTTGGAGTTAACAATGGCTGTAGTTGCTTCTACGTTCTTAAAAATCACATGTCCTGTGGTCTTTAAACACTTTTCCTTCCTTGGATAATGGATTCAAGTCTGTTGTTTTCATTTGTCAACATATCAACTTGGTCTCTTAAAGACTTGAGTCGTGACTGTAGCAGTGGAACATCGGTATAGTATCTGTCAATCCACGATCGACACACATCACATTGTGACTGTAAAGAGTTTGCACTAGAACGAACAACATTACGGGTCAGAGAATCCTCCATGTGAATGGTAGATTTATCACAGAGCTGGATACCAGGGAATTCTAGGTTATCTTTCAAACAAGGAGGTAGATTATTAACATAGTCATAGGGTCGGTCAGGGTATAGCCCGAATGACACGGGGTCCTCCTCAGCAAGGAATTTGTCAATTTCTGAGTCTGAGCCTTCGCTCACTTCAACCATGTTGATCATGTCTGCATGAGGTTTCTTTTTATTTCGAACACTTCGAGAAATTAACCGACCATATCTTTTGTTTTTGAAATTGACATCAACACTGCCTTTTAACTTCTTTCCTGTAGGTTTCTTAACAATTTTAGTGCAATCCTTTGGATGTACAACTGGTCGAATGTCCTGTTGAATGACATTAGGGTAGGTTGAGGGTTCATTATTAAGGGAAAAATCACATGCCTAGAGAGGTGGAGGAGAGGCCGTTGGGTTCACAAGGGTTTCCTCGATGCATGGATTATCCACTTCTCCCAACTCAGGGTTACCAAAACAATCATTTTGTGACTATAACTGGTGCATGAGGATGATTTTAATGAGGCCATGGTGAAACAGACTTGAATCTAACCTCTGTTTCCTAAATCTTTTTCCCATTTTATACAAACTTCTGAGTAGATAATAAGGAATATTCAACGGAAAACCAATAAAAATCATAAGCAGGGAGAAATGATATAGGAAAACAAGTCTGAATCGTCCCTCACATGTGATGAATTTCTTCACTACAGCAAGTAAATCATGCCACCTAGGTTTCAAGAACGAAATTGGCATACCTCGATCACAACTATTTATTTTTCGTGAGGTAAACAGTAAAGTCCAAGGGACCTCCTCCACTTTTGCATTCTTGAACCATTTCTGACCAACTGTTGGCAATCCCGTGGCTTGACTAAGGAACTCTTCAGTTACTTCCAATTGCACATCACCGATTTTTTCCCTACAACCATCAAAGTTTAAGGCAAACTCTTGGGCGACCTGAAGATTAAAACCCTGACATTTTTCGATGAACAAATGCCAACCATTCCTTTCCAAATATTCCCTAGCGTTATCATATGAAAGCAGGGTTTGGATGTCGTTCGGTTCGACCCTTACCACTGGAGCCATGCCGAATGGACAAGTAATTAACACAGAACACACAGGTAGGGTTTACAAAAATGCAACAGAGCCATAGTCCCGAGCTTTATCAAAACATACTGTGATGATTCAAACGGTGGGCAAAGTGTTCAACCAAAACGTGTGTGAAGAGTTTGTGGAACCCGAGACCATGCTAAGGAGTAATGGAATCCTGTACATTATATTCCACTATGGCAATGGGTACATGCTAAGACCAAAGTACTCTGAAAACATAATGTGTGCATCATAATTTGATTGCAAAGTTAGGTCGGTTTGCAAAATCGAATAGTCAAAGGTTTCATGAAAGAAATATAATCAAACATCAAACCAAAATCAATACAAAAACAATCGAATATCAAATGGAGGGGGTCTTTCGTTCATATAACCACAAATATCTTAGGCATGCTTAGAATCGAAAGGGTCACAAACAAGGAGAGCAACACACTCATAGAAAGAAACCACAATTTTGTCATAAACCATATTCTTTCAAAATTTTAAAACAGAATAGTAACGATAGTTGCGAGTTTTCATGCTTTCAGTCATGAAAAATAAGCATGAATAGATGATAGGTAAAATGTGATGATTTACAACTGTCGTTTAGAGAAAACGCTCATGAAGAGTAAATAAAATTTCATAGACCCTATGTAGGCAGCTTATAAAAATAATAATTACATAATTGTTGCCAACAATGGTGACATGCTGGGAGAAGCAGTTATCTCTGTCAAATGAATGAGTTCAGGTTAGAATAATCAGAAAAAAAATTTGAATCGAAAACAACCGAAAAGTTGTTTGAGCATCTCAAATAATTATAACACAGTCCAGTTTCAGACAACTATTTTTTAAAGAAACGAAAATTGGTGACAATCTTAGCAAAAGAGAGCCACGATGTTAAAGTTAAAATCTTTAATATTGTTGACAGGGCCGCTACTTCCAGCAGGCGTCCATAGCCTCGACAGGGATGTCAATTAACCCACTCTAATATCTGTATCTTGTCAAGAAATTCCATATCAGAACGAAGGACATTTAAGGTCAAAACAGAATCCATAACTAAGAATTTTCTTTTACCTGACATTGCTTCGCTGCTAGTGAGCATGTTCAGTACCCCGACGAAGTTATCTTGGCATCATGCATGCATTTACCTGCAGCCAGCAGACCTGTTCAGTGTCCCGACAAGTTTACAAGAACTTCCCACAGCTCTCTGATAGTTTACATTATAGTCTTTAAAGATATTCAATAGAGTGGGGTGACGTTGAAAATTCTAGTTTTTTAACACATCTTTAATATGTCACAGACCTTGAAAAAAAAAAATTAGCTATCCTTCATCAAGATCTAGAAATAGTTTATTAATAAAACTGACTTTCAAGAATAGGGAGACATCGTTGAGTTGTTATCTTAAAGAACAGGGACAGTGTAAAAAGGATTTTTATAGATGGTCATGAATACTTTCAGTTGCAGATTGAAACCAAGAAAACACTTTTCAAACAACAAGTCATCTTCATCAGGGCTCCAATTTTCAGAGAAATACAACAATCAATGTTTTAACAACTTTCAGCAGTCATTTTTGAGGAGAAGTTTTTCTTCTTTCTTAGTCTGAGCTAGCCTGTGGTGGCAGGCATATGTGTTTCAAAAGAAAGACCGATAAGCAAAAATGAGAAGCAAAACAAACTAGAAAAGAAAAACAAATAGCAAGTAAAACAAAATAGAAAATATTTACAAAGGGTATATGGGAGCGTCATCAGGCGAAGTATTTTTTTAGAGCTTGGCCATTCACCAGGAAGGTGTCTGGCTGCCCCTCTAGATTATGTAAGCGAAAGGAACTGGGACCCAGTTTCTTAGCAATTAAAAATGGTCCCAACCACAAGTTATGAAACTTAGTATGCTCTCCTTTTCCCTCATGAGGTTTGTCCCATTTTAGGATAAGGTCACCTACCTCAAAATTTCTGTCAGAGGTAGAATTGGAATCAAACCAGTTTTTAACAATGAGTTGATGTTGATCCAATTTTCGTTTTGCTTGAGCCCTTACTTCCTCTAACTTTAACAAAGCTTTAATTCGACTCTCCAAGGGGGGACAGTCTTCTTCCTGTACCTTCAACGATAACTGCAGAGATGGAATAAGGACATGCGGTGGCAGAATCGCTTCCCTGCCGTAAATGAGAAAGAAATGTGAGTTACCCACAACAGTTTTAGGAGTTACTCTATCAGCCCATATTGCGTTCAACAGTGTGTTATGCCAGTTTTTATAGTTTTCGGAGACCGTTCTCTTTATAATTTTGATCAGATTTTTATTAGCTGATTCTGCCAAACCACTGCCTTGGGGTGATAGCTGGCAGAGTATTTTAATTTAATTCCTTTTTCTAGAGCGAAATCACTCATTTCAAGAAACGAAAAACATGAAGCATTGTCAAATACTAAGCCTTCAGGAATACCAAAACGAGTGATGATATTTGAATTCAAAAAGGATATCACCTAGATGGTATTTACAGCTTCTAATGGGGTAGCCTCAGAGCACCTGATGAAATAATCTGTGGTTGTTATGATGTATTTATGTTGCTGCGAGGATACTAGATTGATTGGGCCTATAATGTCCAGGCCACACTGTTCAAAAGGGGAGTCTATAGAAACTAGTTGCAAAGGGAATGTTGGTTTTTGTATCCGTCCAGATGCCTTTTGACAAATCACACACTTGCAGCATAAGGTATGAGCGTCTTTGAAAAGGGTAGGCCAGTAATAACCTGCTCTTAATACTTTTTGGGCAGTGGTGTCTACACCGAAATGCCCACCAGCTTCCCTTGCATGTAACTCCAAGAAGACTTTTTCTTATTCATCTTTTTCAAGACAGCGCATAAGTATTCCATCAAAATTTTGGCAAAACAAAATACCATTAATCAGCTGAAAAGAAGCAGATTTTAATCTTAGTGCTCTCCTTTTTGGGGGATCAAGGTGATGGGGAGCTGATCCATGTATAAGACAAAATTTGATGTCATCGTACCAGGAACTAACAAGGTTTTGTGCACAGTAGATTTGATTTTGATAGTGCTGATCTGGATTTAACATATCAGTTTTGTTTTGTTGTCCTATAGCTGAATCAATGACCAGCTTGCATAAAACTTGGCCTCTAACAATTTATGCTGGGGTGATTTCTATGTCATATTCTTGTAAGGATGTGACCCAGTTTGCCCTTTTTTTGCCTAGTTCTTTCTATACCAACAGATTTCTGACAGTCGGGTAAGGGACAATGATTTTCGTCCTAGATTTCAACAGATAAGATTGAAAGTGTTTTACTACTTTAAAAACAGCATAAGCTTGTTGATCTACTGCTGGGTAATTAATTTCTTCTCCCTTGAAGGCTGATCTCATAAAGGCAATTAGGACTTTGTTATTTTTAGCATTCTTTTGAGTTAGGACAGCAGTGTAAGATCGGTCAAAGGCAAACGTGTAGAGGGTGAAGTCTCACGAAAAATCAGGGCTCATTAGAGAAGGAGCGGCTATTGTAGCCTTTTTTATTGAATCAAAAGCCTGACTTTCTAAAGGTCCCCAATGGTACTGCACATCCTTTTTTATTAAGTTTTGTAATGGTCTCACCATTTCTGAAAAGCTGGGGACAAATCTACTAACAAAGTTTATCTGTCCTAAGAAAGATTGCATGGACTTTTTTGATGAGGGAGGGGGGAGTTTTGAATTGACTTGGGTCCTTTCAGGGTCAATAATCATCCCTTCATTCGATACAATGAATCCGAGGAGCTTACCTTGTTCTACTGCGAAGACAATTTTTTTAGGATTTAAAGAAATGTCGTACTTACGACATTACTGTAGAACAGATCTTAAATGAGCTAGATGATCTTCTTTATTTTTTAAGAAGACAGTGACGTCATCCAGGTAAACTACTACAGATTCATTGATTAAGCCGCGGAAAGCGATATCCATCACTCTCTGAAAAGTGGCACTGGCGTTTATGAGTCCAAAGGGAATCTTTCTATAAGCGTAGGTGCCCCATGGGGTACGAAAAGTAGTTTTGAGCTAGTCTGAGGGAGACATAAGGACTTGGTTATACCCTGAAAAACCATCCAACAAGGATAACATTTCAGAGCTAGATATTTGTTGAAGGATCTACTCCATGGGAGGGACAGGGTAGTTATTTTTATCAGACGCTTGGTTAAGATTTCAAAAATCGACACATAGTTGGATTTCACCACGCTTCTTTCTGACACGGAAAAGATTAGAGACCCATTATGTGTGCCTTACTGGGAAGATCATTTTAGCGTTCAGGAGTTTGTTTAATTCCTTCTTGACTATTGGTTCAAGTTTTGGGTGCATCTTCCTTAACTTTTGTTGAAAAGGTTGGGTCTGGGGTTTCATGGGGATAATGTGTTGTATGATGTTAGGATCAAAGGTTTTTAGGTCGTCGTATGTCCAGGAAAAAACATCTTTGAATTCCTTAAACAACTTAATAAATGATACCTTTTCTTGCTCAGAACACCCCAACCCCAAATTGATGCACTGTTGGTTGTCTTTAGTTCCAAAATTTACTTTTTCATGTGTCAAAGAGGAACTATTCCTTTTACAATTCACTGATTTTATGAACTTATCGTGAAGATCATAAAAATTTTCTAACCTAACCACAGATTTAGGGATAGAGTTTACCATGTCTGATGCAGATTCCAAGGATCTCAGATCTGGTATTACTGTAAAGTCGCGAAGATTTTCGTCATGGGTACCTTCATCGATCACCGTGCCCTGGAAAGTTTCTTCCATATGCAAAAAAATTATGATCTGTTGATCGTCATCGAAGACTCTCCAATTCATGATGTTGTATGGGATGGACGTTCTGAACAACAGTTCGATGGAAAATGCATTTGTAGATAGGCCTTCTGCAGGAAAAAGTTTTGAAGCGACGTTAGCTAACAAATCAGCTTCAGAATTATTCAATCTAGAAATAGAGTTTATCTTAAATGTGGAAAACTTGTTCATCAAATTCCATACCTCAGTCTGATAGCTTTTTAGGTGCAGAGATAAACAGTGGACATAATTTTTTACCTGTCTAACCACTATTTTTGAATCACCAAAAACAGTCAAATTCTAAATGTTTAAATCTAGTGCCTTTTTGAGACCTTGCAGGAGTGCCTCATATTCGGCCGTGTTGTTTGTACATTCGAATTCTAACCGACAAGCAATCAAAGTCTTGTTACCTGCTGGATCAATGAGCACGCACCCTACACCATCTCCTTCCTTAGATTTTGACCCATCGAAGTAAAGAGACCATATTTGATTTTCGTTAGGTACATGTGACCACCGAGAGGAGGCTGTTGACTATGTGCATGTCATAATTTCAGATTGTTGTTCTGGGTTAGTGATGGTAGAAGTTTCAGCCATGAAATTGCCGAAAAAAGTTTCCATCCCTTGTATTTCAGGCAAATTTGCAGAGGCAGTGAATGGTTCATTGGGATCATTTAAATCAGTTATCATGAACTTAAGATATCGTTCACGATTTACCTTGATTCTGTTAGGATTTCCATTCTCGGGCAGCCACAAGTGAGACCAATCCGTTGCAAAATAGCCATGTAATTATTCTAACCAATATCTACTTAAAAACAAACCATATACTTCTGGTATATCTACAACAATGATATCAATCACTTGATGGACTTTAGGATTAGATGATAATCTGATAAGCACATTTTTTAATTCGCCTATCACTTTAACACTAGTTCGATCAAGCTGGATAATTTTCAAGGTGGACGGTTGAACTTCGGCATTAATTTTTTGACAGACAGACCAAGGCATTACGTTAGATGATGCACCCGAATCTACCATACAGTTATGTACATTCCTATTGAAAAATTCAAAAGTCAACAAAAAGGGAGGGACATTTCTATGAGTATTAACAGTAGAAGCTTGTTGTTTTTTAATCGCAGACCCTGAAACTAGTTTATCTACATTTGTTACACTATTTACAGGAAGGTCTCTTTTATCATGAGGCTCGGATGTAGTTTTGGTGGAGGCCTTCTGAGGAGTTTTGGGGTTGTTTTCATCACCTTTGTTGCTGTTCGGATTGTTGTTTTTGTTGTTTTCCGCAATATTTTGCAGCATCTTTTGCAAAAGAAAATGGAATTTTAATAATTCATAAAAAAAAATGTTAGCCCTAAGTTTCTTTAGGTCTTCAATCAAATCATAATCTAAACTTGGGTTTGCTGAATTCTATTTAGTCTCAATTGATTTAGACTATTTTGGAGGCACAGTAGTTGCAGAAGAAGACTTATTCGCTGTCTTGCTCCTGGTATTGTAAGGATGCACTGTTTCGAAATTAGCTTGAAAAATGCTATCCGAAAAATGTCCGAAAATAATTGGAGAGGATTCATATTCTTCTACTGTCTCATGTTCAGCTACTTCTTCAGGAATCTCAGGAGGAATCAAGTTATTGTGTGCTTCTAGGATCGTTTGAATAGCAAATTGCAGGCTTTCTAGATTTAGGCCTTCAGAATTTGAGTTAGGTCGGTTTGTGGGAAAAGGCTTCCTAAAAGGGGGTTTGTAAGGCCCTTTGCTCGAAGAAGCTTCTTCAAACAATCTTTTTAAATCTATAACTTGATTCGATAACTTCTGAACGACTTTCTGTAAGTTTTCTAGATCCAAACTCTCAGGTTGCGCTTTATTTTGGGGAGGTCTAGGAAGGATTTCGATTTTCTTCTTGGACGATGAACTAGTCTCTATCTAGTTACCGGTATTGTCTTTTAAGATGAGACTATCTTTCTCGATTTGACTTGCCTCTTCAAAGGCTTCTAACAATGTGGCTTTATTAGACCTCTTTACCCAAATGGCTATGTTTTGATGTAAGGCTTTCATGTAGTATGCGACGATAAGATTTTCGGCAGGCATTGAATCCGTGGGGATTTGGTTCTTTAGTGTCAAGAACCTTTGATTAAAGTCTTTTATATTTTATTTGGGGTTCATTTTTAAACTAGAAAGCTCCATGACTAGAACTTCAGGAGACTTGTCGTCTCCGAATTTCTCAAGGAAACAAGACTCAAATTTATCCCATGACATGATGGTGTGGGGATGTTGGGCAAAGTAACAGGTAGAGGCACTGCCTTCAAAGGTGTAGGGAAACAATATTCACACTACATCTTCGCATTCAACACTACAGAGCCTAATGGCTAGCATAAACGTTTTGATGTGATCCTCAGCGATCTGTTTGGAGTCTGGGTCAAATTTAGGGAGCCATTTCTCTGAGTGTTTAGGTAAAGGATGTTGGGGACCAGGTATGGCCACTGCATCTTGATCGAGCCAGGGTCTAGAGAGATTGTTTGAATTGGCCATAGGTGTGGGTGGTGTTGAAGGCTAAGATGAGGAACTACCTTCGTCTAAGGATTCATCTCCAGAGGAAGAAGGAGATGAAGGGGGTGGTGATGGTGGAATACCAGATCCTCCTGCTACAAGAGTGAGGATATGATCTAGATCCGTAGGGTTTAAGGTAAGATCAGTACCTGCGATTTGTTCCCTGATATCAGAGAAGTCTAATGGTTGGTTCAAAGGTCGACTTGGTTGTCTAATACAGGCTAAGGCACTATGCGTTCTTATGAGGGATTGACGAACAATCTCTTGTATGTCACCACCTGGGGGATTTGGAGTTACTGGTTCAACTATGATTCGTGGATCATCGTTTGATGTCGTTGCTGTTTGAGGGACAATGTTGTCATTTGAAAGACTTCTAGTTACTATAGGTGAGCAGGTAGGTGGGGGAGGAGTCTTGCGACCTCCTCGTGCCATTAATAGTTTTCAGGCCCTCCTTCTAGCACCATTTGTTGACGGGCGAAAATGATCGCTTTTCAACTGGAGGAGTGAATCTGGTCCGGGGTTGTCTAATTAACCCAAGCCGTTTGAATTAATTCACTCCGATGGGTTTTGTGGCTCCGTTGGCTGATCTAAGTCCTAAAGAAAGCGAAAAATAACTAAAGGAAAAACAATAGCCTAATAAATAACAATCACTAAAATCTATAAGTACGTTTAAATATATATATGTACATTTTATTTAACTGAAATTATAATCAATAACTCTATATACAATCTGTACAAAACATGAGTTTTAATCTAAACTCGCAAAAATAAAATGTAGATTGATTACTTTAGCAATAATAATAAGGAAAATGAAAATACTAACTAATCTTTTTTTTGGTTTATTTTCTTAGATGTATAAACTCATGAAATCGATTATTAAACTGCCTAATTGAAAAGGAAATAACATATAGTAGAAAATGTTCTATATATAGGAAACTTCTATATTCAGCAAACTAATGAAATCAAATAACAGGCTAACCTATTATTGTATCCAATGTCTGTTAGATATTGAATATCCAACCACCTTTATCTGATGAAGTAAACTTGCTACAGATCTTGAGATTAACCCTAATAAATGAGAAATGATAATGATGGAGATTGAATTATAATAACAGAACATATAATAGATGCAGTCATAGTAATCTTGTAATTTGCAAGTAACTACAATGAGATAATTCTTCCTGTAAGAACTTGCATGTAAACATTCAACTGAAATTAAAGATAAATCTTCTAATTTAAATTGAATAGAGGATCATTGTATGTTATATCTGAGACATGAGATATGGGAAGTATGTGAAAAGGATTATCTCAAATAACAATAAATCATGCAGACGAAAGGCTATCATCATCTATCATCATATTGAGATAAGCAGAACTTAAATTAAAACAAGATACAGAAAGCTAAAGCTGTAATGTATTCTGTGTCATTCAAGTCTATATGTAAATATCCATATTCTCGCCCCAGGCCAAGATGATCCAATGTTTACAAAATGACATGTTTATATAGGTCTCAGGAAACATAATTGTTTTTGTTCCTGAGATCAAATTTGTTTCAAAAAATATGGGGGATGCAACCACCCTGATTCACCAAATATCAAAAAACTAACAACAACCTATTTCTAACTATTCAAAATACATAGTATATGTGACTGAGAGATCTTAAACGTGCATCATATCATCTTTGAAATCATAGGCTCCTGAATTATCCTAAAAAGAAAATAAAACAGGAATATCTCAGATATGTTTTCTAACATTAATTTAGACAATTCGAATTTTCCTAACTAGCTATAGAATCTTGCGATTCTGTAGCTAGTTGTAATAACAAACAAAATCTCATTCTATTTAATAAAGAAACAGAAATAATTTAAAAATAATCTTTGTTTAACAACGGAATAGTCTAACTTAGGAATGAAAAAAAAACATGCTATTTATTCAAAAAATCTTACCTTTGATCATACAATCAAATCTCATTATGAAACTTTGGAGTTAACGATGGCTGTAGTTGCTTCTATGTTCTTAAAAATCACATGTCCTATGGTCTTTAAACGCTTCTCCTTCCCTTGGATAATGGATTCAATTCTATTGTTTTCATTTGTCAACATATCAAATTGGTCTCTTAAAGACTTGAGTCATGACTGTAGCAGTGGAACATCGGTATAGTATCTGTCGATCCACGATCGGCACACATCGCATTGTGACTGTAAAGCGTTTGCAGTAGAACGAACAACATTACAGGTCGTAGAATTCTCCATGTGAATGGTAGATTTATCACAGAGCTGGATACCAGGGAATTCTGGTTTATCTTTCAAACAAGGAAGTAGATTATTAACATAGTCATAGGGTCGGTCAGGGTATAGCCCGAATGACACAGGGTCCTCCTCAGCAAGAAATTTGTCAATTTCTGAGTCTGAGCCTTCGCTCACTTCAACCATGCTAATCATGTCTGCACGAGGTTTCTTTTATTTCGAACACTTCGAGAAATTAACTGACCAGCTCTTTGGTTTTTGAAATTGACATCAACACTGCCTTTTAACTTCTTTCCTGTGGGTTTCTTAACAATTTTAGTGCGATCCTTTGGATGTACAACCAGTCGAATGTCCTATTGAATGACATTAGGGTAGGTTGAGGGTTCGTTATTAGGGGAAAAATCACAAGCCTGAAGAGGTGGAGGAGAGGTCGTTGGGTTCACAAGGGTTTCCTCGACGCATGGCTTATCCACTTCTCCCAACTCAGGGTTACCAAAACCCTTTCACGTAATGAACGAGTCCCAACAATCATTTTGTGACTGTAACTGGTGCATGAGGATGATTTTAATGAGGCCATGGTGAAACAGACTTGAATCTGACCTCTGTTTCCTAAATCTTTTTCCCATTTTATACAGACTTTTGAGTAGATAATAAGGCATATTCAATGGAAAACCAATAAAACTCATAAGAAGGCATAAATAATATAGGAAAACAAGTCCAAATCGTCCCTCACATGTGATTAATTTCTTCACTACAACAAGTAAATCATGCCACCTAGGTTTCAAGAATGAAATTGGTATACCTCGATCACAGCTATTTATTTTTCGTGAGGTAAACAGTAAAGTCCAAGGGACCTCCTCCACTTTCGCATTCTTGAACCATTTCTGACCAACTGTTGGCAATCTCGTGGCTTGGCTAAGGAACTCTTCAGTTACTTCCAATTGCACATCACCGATTTTTTCCCTACAACCGTCAAAGGTTAAGGCAAACTCTTGGGTGACCTGAAGATTAAAACCCTGAAGTTTTTCGATGAACAAATGCCAACCATTCCTTTCCAAATCCTCCCTAGCGTTATCATATGAAAGCAGGGTTTGGACATCGTTCGGTTCGACCCTTACCACTGGAGCCATGCTGAATGGATGGGTAATTAACATAGAACACACAGGTAGGGTTTTCAAAAACACAACAGAGCCATAGTCCTGAGCTTTATCAAAACATGCTATGATGATTCAAATGGTGGGCAAAGTGTTCAATCAAAACATGTGTGAAGAGTTTTTGGAACCCGAGACCACACTAAGGAGTAATGGCATCCTGTACATTGTATGCCACTGTGGCATTGGGTACATGCTAGGAGCAAAGTACTCTGAAAACATAATGCATGCATCATAGTTTGATTACAAAGTTAGGTCAGTTTGCAAAATCGAATAGTCAAAAGTTTCATGAAAGAAATATAATCAAACATCAAACCAAAATCAATACAAAAACAATCAAATATCAAATGGAGGGGGTCTTTTGTTCATATAACCACAAATCTCTTAGGCATGCTTAGAATCGAAAGGGTCACAAACAAGGAGAGCAACACGCTCATAGCAAGAAACCACAATTCTGTAATAAACCATATGCTTTCAAAATTTTAAAACAGAATAGTAACGATAGTTGCGAGTTTCCATGCTTTCAGTCATGAAAACTAAGCATGAATAGATGATAGGTAAAATGTGACGATTTACAACTGTCGTTTAAATAAAACGCTCATGAAGAGTAAATAAAATTTCATAGACCCTATGTAGGCATATTATAAAAATAATAATTACATAATCGGTACCAACAGAAGGAGAGACACCTATTAACTGAAAACATAGTTCACTTCTAGGAGGACACTGTCATGGCACTCACAACTTGCAAGGAGATGGAGTGATGGTATGAAAGGTGTAGAAAATGGTAGAAAGACTCGAGTACATTGAGGCAGTCTAGCAAGGCCGAGATAAGGAAAAACATGGCATTCAAGTGATAGGAAAAAGTAGTCTTAATCGCATGAAGAGATCAGCCGAGTACTGGGCTAAGATGTCTTGGGACCCACATCGAGAGATCCAAGAACAATCGACCAGGTGTAATAAGCACTGAGATAAAATTAACAAAATAATGAGGGATGTCGGGCTCCCCAAGTTCGACACCCCCGATAATTTCATTGATCTGAGTGATGTGGTCAAGTGACATGCTGAATAAGATGTGCTATGGACCGAAGAGTTCTCAAAATTAGTCGATGCGAAGCCAGGGCAAGTACGACAATTCGCGAAACATCTGATCAAATCACGAACCATGCTACAACAGCTAAACTCCAGTTTAGTAAAGTATCGAGCGCATGAGGTAGACATCAGGGGAATATATGTGGCCCCAATGGAACAACATAGATTTCCATGGGGCCAAACTTGTGAAAAAAAATTTGTCAGCTAGACTGAATACGAGAGCAGTCATCCTTTCCAAGAAGTATCTCAGGACAACTATTAAATAAGTTGTTAGAAGATAACGCCATGTGGCGATTTTTGTTTTGTTTAAACTGTAATTAGCTATTAGTTTTGGTTAAAAATCCATATTATAAATAAAGACATCGTCCAATAAGCAAGAGGTCGATGGTTGTTGTAAGAACTCTTTCTTTTGGTTGTTGAGAATTATTTTGAGATTGCTACGAATTGAGAAGTCCTTCTGGACCAAAGACAAACTATTTTCATCAGATGCATGTGATTGGACTTGGAGAAGAACTACTTCCTATTATGTTTCATGAATGATGTAGTAATGGGTAAGAGAAATTAATTTTGTTGTCAAGTTATCTACTGCAGTGTCTTGATGTTCTCAGCTTTAATGATGAAGATAAATCGTTGTGTTATTATGTAATGCATGGTTATGGTATATGAATTATTTTGCTTGCCATTATCTTCTTACATATGTCCTTTCTTTTTGATAGTTAGTTTCTCAGACAATAATTGGATGCTCACTTGGTTAATCTATTAGTACTAGGCCTGTGGTATAAAGTAATTGTATACATGTTGAGAAGCAGGTTATCCCAAGCTTAACCTCTTCCCCAGTAGTTAAAACTTAATTCTGTGAATTGTCAAGTTGATTTATGTTGTCTTGCATCTCTCATATCAATCCCACCCAAGATAAGATACAAAAGAAAATAGTCATAATCGAAGGAAGAGCCTTCACAAAGAAACACAAAGCCCATCTATAAATTGGTCAGATTGCAAGATCTAGAGAACCATTCCATTTTAAACACTGCAGAGTCTAATTAGGTCTTAGTGGCGGGTTTGGTTCCTACTGTTCAGTCAAGGGATTTAGGTCCCATCAACAGGGTTGTCGAAATATTGATTATAAGTATATCATATAACATACCAAATAAAATACCCAAAAATCCTTTTCCCTATGCCATTGGTCTAGTGCCAATATTAGCACCTTGTCAAAAGATAATTGCTCCGCAGTCCGCATGTCCATCATGGAAAAAACCCAAAATAGTTGATTTTAAATCAACGATATCTTCACTTTTTGAACTCTAATTTGGACATTTATTTTTTGAAATCGAGTTCTTTTCCAATAGGAACTAAGAGCTACAAGCTGTTTCTTCAAATACTTTTAGAAATCTCCAAGAATTGAACTTAATTTCATGGCCCTTTTTTTCTCTTTGAAAATCTACAAAATAGAAAAAAAATATCTCTTTTGGGCCCAAGAAAGAGCTCTAATACAAATTTTTAAGTACCTTATATCATAAAATTCTATCCCTCATAAGATATCCAAGAATAAGATAGAAAACCCCCTTCAATTGATTATATCAAAATACCCTTAAGGTAGGGAAACACCTTACAATGATCCTTTTATGGAAGGAATCCACTCTTGTTCACTTGCCTCTTAAGGTTGTGTAGCCTCTCAATGAGATAATCTCCAAATAAAATAAAATCCACTCTCGCAATGAGGATTTCATCCTTATTTATAGTTGTTGGCACAGGGGCAGACCCAGGGTTCAACACTACAACAATGCACCAACAAAACCCTAACTACCGGCCCTTTCGGCAACACCTACAAAGCAGATGAAGTCTCACCCGAGGTAGAGGTAGGGGTGGTTATAGGACTCAGATGTCTACAACCTTAGCTGGGACATAGATCTGTGATTCTAACACTTAACAAACCACTCAGCAGTTAACATTCATCAATATTCAGTCTCAGTTATAGCACAGTTAAACCTTAATTACAGAACGTCACAGTATTCAACCAGATCTAGAAGATTCAAGAACTAAGCACATGTATATAAGTCAAATCTAACATCCATCCATATTATTAAGCACTAAGCATCAACAGATAATTCACCTGTATTAAAGCACTAAGAAAATAAACACATCAATACATCGCACAAAGCATAGCAACACAGCATGTACGTGGTTCACCCCCACCCTAGGGCTATGTCCACCAACTCTTCTCTTCTTTATTATCTTTGGTCAAGATTCTAATAGGCACATAGCATCCAAGTTCTACTCCAAATAAGATAGGAGATCTGTGCGCACTCTGCCAGATCCTCCTTCTAGCTAGGGTATAGCACAAAGCCTTCACATAGTCTCTTACAACCACTTGAACTTAGCTCTGCAAGTCCCACACAGTATGCACAAAGCACTTACAACTCTTGATCACACAGATCCAACTCTAGCACTTAGCCATTCGTACTCACTACATTGCCTTAGCATCTATTTATACATAAAAAATAGGCCTAAGCATGGGTAAACCCATGGGCCGACATTCCCATACCCGTTACATAATCCTGAATCCCAAAAAGGGCCCTAAAAGGGGCCAAGATCCCACGATCTTCGCTTCGTCTTGCGCTCCACATTCGAAAGCTTGTCGAAGTTCCAAAATCAAGTCAAACATGACCAAGAATCCTAAAAATTTGGTCAAGGGTCAACATGCCCCCAACACTCACCTGTGACTCGTCCCGAGTCACTTTGATCTGACTAGTTTTGCTTGAAAAACCTCAAGCATGGCTCGAGCTGCTTCGACTTGTTATTGTGCCATGGCCTCTTGTTCAATGAACTCTTGTATGACTTCTTCATTGACAGATCCCTCTAGGCGTTGTTCAGCTACAGTGACAACCTGCTCCAGTTCCGCTCCTCAGCCTTCGATCTCTGTGAATTGTTGGTAAGACTTATCCTATACAGGTTGGAGCCTCTCATTCACTTCCATGAATTTTCTATGGATAGTGTGGACCTGCTGTTGGGAAGTGTGCTACTCCTAGGATCGCTTCATTATTTCCACAATTGACAGTGGCTTCAACTATGCCTGTATCGTTTCTGCTTGATACTTCGCCTCTTGGATCTGTGACTCCAGTGCCTTCAATTATGGATTTTTATTGATTTTATCATAGGTATGTGCACTCTAATCAATGATTTTCTTACATTCCATGGAAAGGGCCTTTATTCTCTCAACTGTGCTTTGAGCAGTTGCTTCTCTTTGGTCCCTCACATCCTGCGGGGTGTTGGGCACTGTGCGGAGCTCTAAGTCTACTATTCGTTGTTGTAGTTGTTGGATTGCTTATGTGATCTTATCTACTTGATGTGTGACTCAGTCTTATGCTTGTGGATCTAAGCCTGTCACATAGCAGATTGGTCTATTGACTGCTTCTTTCACTTTGATTTTCTCTCTGAGCAACTATTCTTTTTCTTGTTGCATCTATACTTTCTCTTCTCCAAACTTTGCCTAGAGAGAAACCTTCTCTTGTTCTGCAACTCTGGGTTGTTCTATGAGTACTCCTTGTACTTGCTTTAAGGCCTGGGTGGCTTGTTCTGTTTCTTCTTGAGCACGACGAAAGAGAGCTTCGATCATATCAACTAGTCGACGAAGTTGGGTTGGCTCATCTCCTAACTTTGGTTCTCCTGATGGCAGGGGTGCAGTGGACACTATGCGGCTAGACTGAAGGGCCTATTGTACCCCTCTGAGTTCGACCTCAATTCTATCGTACATTTCCTCCTGCTTGGCTTCTTGTTTCTCCATGATTTCAAGCGAAGTGTTGTTGAGAGATGATATGATGAAGTCAAAATCATCGGCAGTAAGCACAGTCTTCATCTTGGTCACGGTGGCTTTCGATTTCTTTCGGGAAGAAGGTTTTGAGGGAGAAACCTTCCTCTTCTTCAGTGGATCAAACTCGTCTATGGGTAGTGTTACTTTGCCTTGCTTCTGTTCAACTCCTTTTCCATTTAGTTCTTCTACTTCGTCATCACCCCCTCGGTCAGGTGATACTGAAGAAGTCTTTCCTGAGGCACTACTTAAATCTTGGACCTCTTCAGTCTTCTTCATTCTGTTGGGCCCAGGTGTATCATGTGCTTTATGCATGTTCTATGGGCTGTTAGGGTCATACAGCTCTGCAGGGTCTATGGGAACAAGGAGGTATGCAGACCAGTCCTTAGTGATCTCCTCCAAGTCTTCTTTCGTGAGCTTACAGTATGATTGAAGCTACTCCTTATGTTCATTGGCTTAGGATATTATGTATATGAAGTGTCGATATGCACAAAACTTCATCAGGGGTTGAAAACTCTGTAGGGTGTTTGGAGTCATGTGAGGTTCATCTTCGATGGATCTCTTCAGCTGTAGGTTATAGGTGTGAAAAACAACGTTCAATTGCCACTGTTTGTTCATATCACTTGAGTACCAAAGTGTGGTGAACTTCATAGAAAGAAGCTCGAACGGTTCAACATCCGAGAAGGTCACACCTTCCGTCATCTCCCAGGAAACAAAGGTAATGAGGATCAGGAGCCATCTAAAGTGAAACTCATAGCCCTGATCCTGTGCTTCGCGGCAGTCTAGATCTAGATGATTAACTAGGTACTTCACCCAATTCATCTATAGGGCTTCCACGCACTTCCCTGTGAGGTTAACGACAAAGCTTGTGACCTGCGTAGGTCTGTTCTTCCTTACTAACTTTCAGGCTATTAGTTGACAGGCTAGGCGCACTGTGCCATTCTGGATGGAAGCTACCTTGTAGCCTCATGATCCCTTTTCAACATCGTCGTATGTATCCTTGATCTTTTGTGCTAGCGCGCAATCTGTTTATTTTCCTGGATAGAAATCCTTGGGGTCAGGTCCTTGCGTACTTAATCCCATGATCCTATGGATCAATGTTGGATCAACTATAATATGACGATCTAGCCATAAGTAGCTTCCATGGTAACATTAAAGCAATAGCTTGACACAGGCGTTCACTTCCTGGTGCCTTCCAAAGTGTGGGATTTTTAATATATTTAGTATGGTGGACTGCACAAGGTTCATCATCCACGACTAGGGGATCATCTTTGATTTCTTCCCCTTCATCTTGGTCAAGTATTTGTATGGGGAAAGCATGTTGTATTTCTTGTGATATCTGAGGTTGAAGTCACTGAACTTCAACGTTGTGATCTTTTCCTGCTGTGCTCGAACTGCCCATATCCCCTTTAGGAGGTACACAGTAATCATGGAGTACTCGAAATCCATTGGCACACTATCTCGACTCACCGTGCCAGCCAAAGGCGAGATGTAATCGGGCAATATGGACGGGATCAACTTCACATTTGCTAGGTCATCTCTGTGTTTGGTTCTCTTTTCCGTTGATGGTTGGGATGATCTGGCTCCACGAGCAGTCGATGGAGAGGTTTTCACTCCTCTCTTTGATGATGCATGGATACTTTAAGATATTACTCTTTCAGTCATTAGATCAATGAGAACTTCTTCAACAATTTTCTCTGCAGCGCTAAGCTTGTCTGACATGCATGCTCGTGGTTGAATATATCGGGTTCAAAGAGTAACTGCTCAATGCAATGAGATGAATGGTAATAACATGATGATCACTGTGAGAAATCAATTAGTCTGTGGACTTAGATTCACGGTTAGAAAAATGTTCTGGTTGCGTGGCGCGACAGGATAAATAGATAACTTGGCAACGAATCTCTTGCAATGGGTGAGAATCCTTCATTAACTCAGTTCTATCCATTATGGTGCGGTCCCAATGGTCTGGTGGCTAAATGTTTTATCATAAATTCCTTTCTATCCATTCAAGTCATCGGTCTAATGATTATACTATCCCCAACAGCTATATTTCTTCACCATGGTGAAGTGCCATGTGATGTAGTTCTAATATCCCGACAAAGTTCCAGTTTTGCAAATTTTCCTTCTGCGAGGTTCCCTCTAGAACCTTCTATAACTTTTTGATCGTAGCTCTCTTTTTACTTAGTTTTCTAGCCTTATTTCGAGTGAGATTCGTCTCATAATTCCTTTTTCCATTATGATTCTTATCTTCTTTTGGCATATTAACTTCGCATTGTTGAGATTCTTTCCTAGAAATCAGGGGTAAAACTTCATCTATATCTGGAATAGGTACTTTAGTATTCTGTAGGTCTTCTAGTGGTCTTCCTACTTTGACATCCAAGTCTCCAGTCCTAAGTAGCTTCACTTGGTTCTCCTGTTCTTCAATCAAGTGTGTGATCCTCCTAGTCATAAAATCTTTCAACTCTTTTTTCTTCTGCTCTAAGATTTCTTCTTCTTTCCTTCTGGCCTGATCTCCTTCAATCTAAGGTTTTCCTAGTAACATAGCAAATGGAGTGTTGTTCTCAATAAATTTAACAACTTCAAATTCTTCCTCTGTCGAAGTTCTATTGGAATTCATAGATATCTGGGTGAGCTTTCCACATAGGTTTATCATCGTTCCTCTAAATAACCCTATTCCTCCCAATGAAGGAATCATAGCAAGCTTTCCTAGAATTTCCCAAGTTCTTTCTTTCATAATATTTACCTCTGTTTCCTCATCCAGAACATAGTCAATGTTGAAGTCTCCTATTCTTACTTCAATGCATTCTTTTTCTTTGAAGATTGTTGATAAGTTGATATGTCGGTGGTCATTCAGGGTTTCTTGCATCTATAGCAATAGTTTTTCTGATTCTTTCTGGGGTTCTTCCATTGTCTCAGTTGCTTGACCTTTCTCGTGGTCTTCTTGTTTCAGATTCATCCTTTCAACCTTAGCAATCATTCTAGGGAAATCCAAAACTTCATGGTCCATAGATTTGCAACAAATGCAACTAGGTCTTCTTCCAGGGCATTCCTTAGAAAGATGTCCTGGTCTTCTACAACTGTAACAAAGTGTTAAGCCCTAATATTGGCTCATTACCACTTAATTGGGGCATATTAGATTAGTAATGTTATTTTATTTATGTCGGCTCTAGTCCATTAGTTGTAATTTAGATTAGTAATGTTATTTTATTT
>JASDQU010095457.1:0-13624 GCA_032191745.1 Picea mariana | reverse complement strand
CATCTCGCAGACTCGGGCATTGGAGGATAGAAAGGGAAACTTTTGGTTTCGCGAGGCCACGAAGTGGTGAAGTAGCGAGGGAATCGTAACCGTCCATCTGCGGAGGACAAGGTGGCAAGAGATCGACAGATCTCGCGAACTCGGAGGTTCATGAGTCGGAGCAGCAAAGAATTGCGACAAAAGTTGCGAGGTCGCGAGACGTGAAATCACGACAGCCGTCAATTTGCATGTAGGGCTGCGAGGGCAAGTGGAATACAGGTGGCAGAGATCTAAGATCTCGCGAATTCGGGGTTCGCGGGGTGAACGCCCAACATTTGAAGAAGTAAAGTCACGAGAGGGCGAGGTTGCGATAGGGGCGAAGTCCCAACAAGGTGGAAAAAGGGTCAGCGAGCTGACTAAGGCATCGGACCTCGGGGATACGAAGGTGTAGGGTTCGATCTTTGAACTCACGAAGTCGCGAGTGCTGAGATCCCGATAAGTACAAGGAGAGGAGACCTCGGAAGACTGTTGTGGGTATTAAGAGATCCCGATAAGGGATTTGGAGAGTGTTTCAGCTCTTCGGGCCGAAGGAAGAGAAGATCGTGAGGGAGCAGACGTGCATCAAATATTCATTTTTTTCTTTTTGAAAATAACTATTTCAAATTTAATAATATATATTTTTATATAATATTTATTATATTAAATAATAAATATAATCTAAATAATATCTTAGATAATAAATACAATATAAATATAATAATAAATAATATATTAGATAATAAATATAATATAAATATAATAATGCATAATAATAAATATATAGTATAACTTTTTATATTTAGATGTGGTGATTGGTGAAATTCATTGATTATGTAATTAGTTCTACATATTGAGAGACTTAAAGGGAGCAACAACACTTCAATTCTATCAACCAATTAAAAATAAGAAACACAAATATTTTTATTATATCCAAATATATATATTTGTTTTCCTGTGTTAAACATTACATTGCTTACACAAATTTATGGTAAAAAACAAATTAATGTCACATCAAAAGAAAACTCATTGCTATAATTCGTAGGCAGGGACTAATAAGATTTTACAATTTACAATATAAACATTAAAAAATTACTAAAATAAAAGAAACATAGTGATTTTTATTTTTATTTTTTTTTAAATATTTATACTATTTCACAAATACAATTAAATAAAGTTTTATAATTTACAATATAAGCATTAAAAATATTACTAAAAAGAAAGAAATATAATGAAAATTTTATTTAATTTTTTTAAGAATACTTATATTATTCAACAAATACAATTAAATGATGTAATTTTTCTTTCAAGAAAATTTCAACATCATTTTCTTCCCAAATTAGTTCTTCCCACCTATTTATTTGGACTTTTATCTCTCTTAAATTTGGTAGCTTCTCTATCCCCATGGGCAATTATTTGGACTTTTATCTCTCTTAAATTTGGTAGCTTCTCTATCCCCATGGGCAATCCCTTCAATGACGCACAATCTGTTATGTCCCCATGGGCAATCCCTTCAATGACGCACAATCTGTTATGGACAATACTTGAAGTTTAGACATGGTTTGTTCATTCCATTCAACATTTGATGATGAACTTGCCATACTCTCTAACATAGGTAAGTAGCTGAGATTCAAGCTTTCTAAACATAGGAAATCCATGTCCCTATGCCCAACTCCTTCAACTTATTGCATCTTCTTAATGTCAATGACCTTAAATTTGGCAATCTCTGTTTATGCTGTTGGGCATGATCCATGACGCGTCTGGCATCTTGAAGAGAATGGTGGAGCCTTTGCAGCCAATCTTTGACGGTGTTCGGCGTACTTCTTTGATCGTGTTGAAATCGATTGGTGATATGAAGCAAGAGGGTCTTCATACGATTTAACTGCCTCCATGGCTTTTGCAACTTGAAACCAAAGCACAGCAGAGCAAAAACAGAAACAGAATGAATATGCAGAAAAAAAATTATGCAAATTTGTATGTAAGCGGGTTGAGCTAAAGCAGATGAAGCAGAAGAAATTTGCAACTAACTTGTATGCATGCTGTTGAATTGGATGTAGGAAGTGACGAGAAATCAGTCCAATTAATATAGGAGAAACAGTGGTTTCTTTTCTCGTGATGGCATCTAATGCTTTGCGTGTTGCTTTTGTGTTGGCATCTTATGCTTCCACACTATACTCTCTAAGCTGTCTAGGGAGTATAGATTTAATCTCTCCAACATCGCAAAACCGCGACCACTCTCCGTGAACAACTCCTTCAACTCAAACACAATGGGATATCATTTAATTTCTCTAGTTTGGGTAGCTCCTCCATTCTGAATGTCTTCAACACGCGGCAATCTGATATGTACAAGGTTTTGAGTTGCGACATTGTTTTTGCATTCCACCCCCTGATACTGTCTATGCTGTCTAGACCCCGTAGATCTAATGTCTCCAACTTCGGAAGACCGCCTCCACTTTCCATGAACAACTCCTTCAACTTAGCACAACTTGATATATTTAATTCCCTTAAATTAGGTGGCTCCTCCATTTTGATTGTCTTCAACTCGTGACAATCTTCTATGCTCAAGATTTGGAGTTGCAACATTGTTTTTGCATTCCACGCTATACTCTTTAAGCTGTCTAGGGACGCTAGATATAATCTCTCCAACATCGGAAAACCGCCACCACTTTCCCTGAACAACTCCTCCAACTGAGCACAACCTGATATATTTAATTCCCTTAAATTGGGTTTCTCCTCCATTCTGATTGCCTTCAACACGCTGCAATTTGATATGCTCAAGATTTGGAGTTGCAACATTGTTTTTGCATTCCACGCTATACTCTCTAAGTTGCGTAAGGAACTTAGTTCTAATTTCTCCAACATAGGAAAACCGTCACGGCTCTCCATGAGCAACTCCTTCAACTTAACATAACCTGATATATTTAATATCCTTAAATTGGGTAGCAGCTCCATTCCGAATGTCTTCAACATTTGGCAATTTGATATGCTCAAGATTTGGAGTTGCAACATTGCTTTTGCATCCCACACTATACTCTCTAAGCTGTCTAGGGACTTTAGATCTAATCTCTCCAACATCGGAAAACCGCCACCACTCCCCATGAACAACTCCTCCAACCGAGCACAACCTGATATATTTAATTCCGTTAAATTGGGTTTCTCCTCCATTCTGAATGCCTTCAACACGCCGCAATTTGATATGCTCAAGATTTGGAGTTGCAACATTGTTTTTGCATTCCACACTATACTCTTTAAGCTGTATAGGGACTCTAGATATAATCTCTCCAACATCGGAAAACCGCCACCACTCTCCCTGAACAACTCCTTCAACTGAGCACATCTTGATATATTTAATTCCCTTAAATTGGGTAGCTCATCCATTCTGAATGTCTTCAACACGCGGCAATCTGATATGTTGAAGGTTTTGAGTTGCGACATTGTTTTTGCATTGCACACTATACTCTCTAGACTGTCACAGCCTTCAAGATTCAAAAATTGAAGATGCGAAAGATTACATATGCTATCAGGCAAGTCCTCCAACTGGTCACACCCTCTCAAATTAAGAAACTCAAGCTGTCCAAGTTGCCCCACTGTTGTTGGTAATGCTTGTATTGAGGTATCCGACAAGTCCAGAACCTTGAGAGACATGACGTTTCCCAAAAAACTCTCTGGAATTTCCTTCAACTGTCTATTTTCGGCCAACACCAAACTAACGAGCATTGGACACTCGAAATCTGGTGGCAGATCACTAATTTCATTGCCAAGAACCGAGATCCTTTTGCGATCCCTGGTCTCTTCTTCACTAGGGAAATGTTGCAGATGTTGACCTGATAAAAATAACCAGTTCTCCTCTTTTTGGCCTACATAAATTGCCACATCCCTAAGTACATCGTGAACTTTTATTTTATTTTTCTTTGCATCAACATACTCAATCAAGCACCTATCTACCAGTGCATCTATGTATTCCCGCCCGACATCCATGAAGTAGGTTGTACCCTTTTGGGGTACCAAACATTCTGCTGTCCACATCTTCACCAGTGTCTCCACCTCAATCCTTGCATCCTCGGGAAAGGCAGCACAATATAGAAAACACATTTTCAGATTATTGGGCAAATCATTATAGCTCCATCTCACCCGCTGATAGAGCTCTGCATCAATGGTCGGATGAGTGGATGGGAAGGAAGGATCTACATTTTTCATCAAATGTAATGCAAGACTCCACTCATCAGCAGTCTTTTTCCAAGCCAGTGCTGGGGCAACTGTATTTATTGCCAACGGCAACCCTTCATACTCCAAAGCGACTTCTCTAGCAATAGTCTCCAGATTGTTGTCTGGAACAGCTCTTCTCCTGAAGAGCTCCCACCCTTCCTCTGTGGACAGGGGTTGTACCATCATGCAGTACTCATTTTCTGCCATTATTTCAACTACATATCTGCTGCGACTGGAGATTAAAACTTTGCTATGGTTATGATCCCCAAATTTGACACCTACTTCATCCAGATCGATTGGACTCCGGAGATCGTCCAATATTAGAAGAAATTTTATTTTTTCAAGAGATGCGGACAATTTCATCGTATCAATATTTGAATCTCCGATGAGATTTAAACTCAGTGTCTTAGCAATAGAAGCCTGTAAGTCTTTAATAATATAGTTCTGAGAAACTGTATACCAAATAACCAAATCAAAGATACCACTCACCTCCTTGTAATTGTTATAAATGACTCTGAGTAATGCCGTTTTTCCAACTCCCGCCATCCCGTACACACCGACCACACGAGCCAAGGGATGAGGTTCATTAAGCCATGTGAGTAGTTTCTCTTGAGCAGCTATAATACCAGACCCCACGAAGCCGGTGGCTGGTACAGGTTGAAGAAGAACCTCTTCCTGCGGCGTTGCGTACTCCACAATCTGTTGAGTAGTGGCCTCTATTGAAAGATCAGATTGAAGCTGTTGGAAGAGCTCACCAAATCTGGTCTTCCATTCTCTGATTTCTCCGGGGATCTTGGGGCTGAAGAAGAGGCAGCAACCGAGACACCGTTCTCGCTGTCTGTTGGCGCGAAGGATGAGGGCTTTGGCTTCTTCAAGGGCATTATTGATCCTTCCCAAACAGCTTTTCACTAACTCCGGCAGCTGCCTTTGTTGATCTTCGAATTGGCTTTGAATATCGCGTAACGAGACGTCCATACGGGCGAGTTCAGTGTTGAGAAGTTGAAGGTTCTCCCCCAACTCCCTAACATCCTTCAACTGTTGGACGACTACACCTATAATGGCGTTGGTGACGTTTGTCGCCTCTCCGGTTACAATTTCCATTATGATAGTAGCAAATGGCAGAGAGAGAGAATAGAAATTATGTGAAGATTGAAACGAAAACAAAGGGAGAAAAACAAAAGAGTATGCAACTAGGGAGCAAGGGCTTTAGGAGCTGCAATGAGGGCGATGCACAATTCCAGGATTGATTGAATATCTATAGAGTAAGCGTAGGCTGTTTCTCTAGGATAGCTAAAAAAGAGGAATAATTTGCATCGGTCAAAAATAAGAAGCAAGCTATGTGCCACTCCCTCTAAAAAAAAGTTTATTCCTCGAAGCCCTACCCTACAGTGATATAATTATTGTATTTCGATGACTTTTTATCGTAAGTTATTAGTATGGTGAAAAAGGAGGAACACTAATAAAATAAAATAAAGCTATATCATTATTCCACTTCTTGTGGAATAATGAGGTGGGTTGGAAATCAACATTTTTGAGCTCGTGGTTTTGATAAACTATGGTATACACTTATGGTATTTGAAAGGTGAAGAGTGGAAAAAAATAAAATAAATAATAATAATAAAATAGTAAAAATATGTTTGCATAGTTATTAATTAAGTTTTCACCATTGATGATATGAGTTCATGGTTTTTGTAAACCATGGTATTGTAAAGAGAGAGAAAAAAAATAAAAATAAATAGTGATATTAAAATAACTGAAAAGATATGATTTTTGAGGAAAGGGTTTCTCTAAATACTATATATACAACCCACCTCATTTATAAAAGGACATATTATTATTCCTTCATGATGTAGTCAAGAAGATCACTATTTGTGCCTTTTGTAATATCTTTTGGTGAATGAGATTCTAGCCACTTTGTATTCTACAGTACTTTGTTATTTTATTTATTAATAAAAGTTGTGTTTCACTTTACTTATGTGTTCTCTGATATAGTTTTGTTTGTATCTAATTTGGATTGGATCATTATATTATGTGTCATCTATATTGATGCTTTCAAAGTGGAAAAAATTGGAGGAATTAGCGTGCAAGGTCATTTTAATGGCAGGTCCTAGTTTGGAAAATTGGGGTTTAAAACCTTTTGGAGCCATTTTGAGGCATCAAATGACATTTTTGGGGGTCAAAACTATTCAAGCATAGCTAGAATATCATGACGTTATTCTATACATCGATACCTTTCCAACAGTGCAAAAATCACGTCAAATAGAGCTTGTATGCAAAAGTTATGCCTCTTGTAAGTTGACCTATCGTGTTGACCAACATGGTACGAGAGGATGCCACGTCAGCCACTGTTACTCATGCATATGGGGCTAGCCACGTGAGGACTTTCAAGAATATTCTAGAAGGTCCAAAACCTTATCACAATTAATGGTTGAGGAAGTCAAAACCCTAACCCTAGATACCTATCGAGCTATTTTAAATATTGGGCCACTAGGAGGAGAAAGGATTTCATTCTAGGTTATTGTATTTTGTTCCATAGCAAAGAAGAACAATTGGGAGTGGGAACATTATAGAGCATAATAGAGTGGGTTAATGTTTTGTAGCATCCTAACAGGGCACAAGTCTCGGGTGACTCCATAGAGAGTGCCCTCTCCTTTGTACTTGTATTATTTGTATCCCAGAGAAAGAAACCTCACTTTTTAGTTGGGTTTTCTCTCGTAAGGGTTTCTTAGAGCAAATATTTATGTTATTTTGTGGATGGTGTGTGATTTTATTTTACTGTTCTCAATTTTTTGCATTTTATCTATTTCATGCATAAGAAGAAAATTAGTAACTAAAGTTTCTACAATCTAAAGGAATCTAACCTTCATAGTGTAGATTTTAGTTTTATTTATCAAATATGTTGTGATGAACTGTTCCAGTGGAATATCCATGACACTTTACAGATTAGTATCTCATTTTGTTTTTAATATAATTTGTATCAGTGATATTAAAGCAGTATGCCCCTTGTCATTTCTCAGTGCATATCCTAAACGAGGTCAGGGTATGGAGAATTGGGTCTCGAGCTAGTTTCACTTGGGGATGATCGATCTCGTCGGCTCAAGCAACATCCCATGGCGAAAGAATAGAGAGATGACGGAGCAGGAGATCTTTTTAAGATGTTTCTCGACAAAGCCCTCTTGTGATAGAGGAACAAGATGATGGACAACTTCGCTCAAATCCTTCGACTACTACTAACAGTGGTCAAGGCATCTTCAACAAGCAACCATTTCATAGGTGTGATGTCCTTCAAGGTACAAGTTAATTTTGATATCCCCTTATTTGAAGGCCAGATAGATGCAGATTCTCTAGATAAATGGTTGAATCTACTAAAAGATTATTTTCCTATCCAAAAAAATTATGATAACAAAAATATTACCTTCATGTTCCTTAAATCCCTTCCCCATGTCAAAGCTTGGTGGGAAGGTTACTAGGAGAGTCACATTGTGGATTAATCTATGTCATTCGGGAGAGAACCCACTTGGGTGGCCTTTGTGAATGCCCTCAAGGAGGAGTTCTACCATGTTTGAAGCTAGGATGACCAATATATGATATGGAAAACTTTGCATCAGGAGAGAGACCGGACAATGCCAGAGTATACCAACATTTTCTATACCTTGTGCTCAAAGCTGGGTATTCAAGATTCTGAGAGACATTTGGTTCTGAAGTACCATAGTGGCCTACATAGGTACATACACAGAGAGATGGATTTCTTTCACATCTCCTCATTGGGCACTGCTTATCGATATCCTGTCAAAATCAAGGAGAAATTTAAGCGGTGAAATAAGTGGGAGTTTGGGTCTGCAAATATGTAACAATAGAAGCATGTAAAAGGTGGTCCTAACTCACAGGAAAAGAGATAGAGCAAGGAAGTCCAACCTCAAGAGATCTAGCCCAATCCTTTGGAAAAGAAGGGTGATGGGAAGTTAAAGAAGGACACCAAAAAGTGGTGTGAGTTCCACAAGAGCCCCCGACACAACATTGATGAATGTCGCATGAAACAATCATTGTTGGCCGAGCTCAAAGAAAAAGAATCGGACCCTAGCCCAGACTCTGATTCAAAGCACAATAAATGGAAATAGATCATCGGTAGAAAACCCACTACTACCATTGCAACCACAAAAATACAACCAGAAGAACCAGAGGAGCCTTAGGAAGGGGGGCACCTCTTCCGCTCAGATATGTGGGTGAAGGGGACATCACAATATTTCATTATTGACAGTGGGAGCAAGAAGAACTTGATCTCAGTCGAGGTTGTCAAGAGAATGAAGTTGCCAACAATGCCACACCCCCAACCATACACCATCGGATGGTTAAGTCGAGGATGATACCTTCATATCAACCAACAGTGTCGCCTGTCCTATGACATCAAACCCTTCAAAGATGAGGTATTGGGTGATGTTTCCCCACTTGAAGTATGTGATGCTCTTTTAGAAAAATCGTATATATGGAAACGTCATGTTGTTTATGAGTCTCAATCCCATACTGTCATTGTTACTTTGGGGGGTCATCTCTAAAGGGTACTAGAGGTAGTTTTGACTACTACCACTTCATTGATCTCGACAAAATAATTCCATAAAGTAATCTCTCAAACTACAAAGTTTAGACTCTTCATGATTTGATTAGAAGGTCAACACAAGGTCATTGTAACCACTACAGCCTCAGCCCAAGACCTTTCTATACAACAAAATCAAGTCAGCGAGATTGTAATGGAGCACAAAGATATTTTTTCTTCACCTACGGGGTTGCCTCTACACTACCAAGTCAAACAAAGGTATAACAAATCCCTTCATAGTTTTATTGGTCACAACCATTTTCAGGTGTGCTTGGGGTTCTATCCATTAGCCCCCATTGAGGTATCCCTCTTTGTTGCATCTTCACCAACATAGTACTCCCACACTCAAACCGAGGCAGATTGATCATCCAAATTTGTTGAACAGATCTAGCACCTCCAACAATAGGTTCATGACATACTTCAAAAGGCTAATGCTAAGTACAAGCATCAACGGGACTAGCATCAGGTTCAATGCAAGTTTTAGGTTGGTGACAATAGATCATACAAATCTATCGGGTTGTCAAAGCAGGACAACTTCTTTAGCAAGGAAAATGGCTCACCATGATTCAAATTCAGCAAATGTTTCCCCATTTCCTAGAAGAACTTGACGCAATGGGCATTCATAAGTACTATATATATGAGCCCCCCATTTGTAAAAGGACATATTATTATTCATTCATGATGTAGCCAATAAGGTCACTCTTTGTACCTCTTGTTATGTCTTTTTCTAATGCGCGTAGCCGACATCTCTTTCTCTTCATAGATAAGCTACCACCATTCTAGCCCATTTGTATTCTATAGTACTATGTTATTTTATTCATTAATAAACGTTGGGTTTCACCATACTTATGTGTTCTCTGCTATAGTTTTGTTTGTATCTCATTTTGTTCTCAATATAATCTAGATCAAGTAAGTTCTTAGTAATGATAAGATAAGAAAATGATAAGAGTGTGTTATCCTATTTTAAGTTAGTTTTTTCAAGTTTTTATTTATTTATTTAAAAAAATGTATTTTGTTTCATTTTTCTTTTAGTTTTAGGTTTCATTTTGTTTCTTTTTTATCTTGAATTATATGGGGCACTCATATTGTCGATATCATATGACAGTTTGTTTTTCTTATATTGGGGATGGGTTTGTCCTTACCCAAGGACTTTAGGAGTGGTCATAGTGTGGAGTGGTCATAGTGTGTGTGCATAGGGGGTAAGACTTTAGTTGATCTTACCTATTTCAAACTTTGGTAGATGTCAACGGTTTGCTTCTTATTGGGTTTATCCCAGGGCTTGACCCCTAATATAGATCATTTGTCTTGTCTCACCCTAGGATCATGGAACTTATAGATAACTAAGCACCATGCCACAACATCAATGGTTTTTTAGATAAATTTTCGAAGTATATGGACAATACATGCAAGTTGTTTGACAAATTATCCCAATCAAGAATCTTGATCGATATATTGATGACAAGGATAAATATAGTCCCTAATGGGTTCTTGCTAGGTCCTCTACCTAGCATATGTCATTGTGGTGCCATGTTGGCATCACATCAAGGACTTCCACCATGTTGCGTCTACACCACTATACTAGATCCAACAACACCTTCCATAACTAGAAATTCTACTGTCTCCCTCCCTAACTAGTATCCGATGAGCCTTGTCATTGGTATGCGTATTGAATACAGTGTCAATCAACAGATATGATCTCCATTGTGAGTCATCAATTGACAATGAGAAACTATCAAACAAGGAGTACAGAAATGGCTAAAATATTGAGAACAACGGGCCCTTCAACATACACAACATTCATCATTCCCATTCAACATTCCCAATGGTATGCAAGACTACATCAATTGACTTGCCATTTAGATCCAAGTCAGTGTTCAATATTTGCAAGCCCTGTGGAAGTCGATAAATGTTTTTTGATTCAATTCGATAGCTTAGTCCACGACATCATCAAACTCTTTGTTTGGTAATTCCATTCTATGAAAGGAACAACAAATGTGGGAGGAAACAACTATTCCAGACCATGAATGGAACTCTCCTCTATATTGACTCCAATTTTATGCTAGGAAAACTCTCTTGCTCTTTGTTTTCCACTGCTATTGTTAAAAAAAAACCATGGTGTGTCACCATAACTTGGCTGCAAATGTTGTGTCCCTCCCCAATACAAATAAGATGCGAGGTTGTCTTCTACTTCACATGCCAAGCAATTTATTTAAAACTATTGCACTTTGGCAAGGTATGAGGATGTTAGGAGTTTCCAAAAGATGATGTATCACCAAGCTGCAAAACTTTAACAAGTCTACACAAAAGCCACAAGGGAAGCCAAAGGAAGTTCATGGATACAATGTCATCCTAGCACCATGACATTGTGGGACTAGTTAGTGTGCATCTTTGGCATTTGTTATGCACCATATTTATCCTCGTCAATAGAAGAAGAGATAAAAATATTAGAGTTAGATTGAGCGACAACAATAATGAAATATATTCCAAATAAGTAACTTGGATCATGAAAATAAGAATAAAACACACTAAACTTTCATTTTAAACAAAGTATATTCAAATACACTCACCACTAAGGAGGTAAGGGCATACTTAACATAATGAGAATTACTTAGGAAAAAAACTTGTACCTCACCACACTATCATGGAAAAAACGTATATATTTCATTATACTATACCTCCACATAGATATAATTACACCGAAGGCATTCTTTAAGGGAGAGGTTTTCTTGATTTTTCATCACCTGTCGACGACCAATCAAACGCAGACATGCACTTTCATTTGTGTTTTGTTTTTATCGGATCTTTTTACATGTGTGTTTATTTCACCGACTTCACTCTTCTTTTTTAATATTTTCTGCTCACCGACTTCAATCTTCTTTTTGAAAATTTTCTTCTTAACTGGCATTTTCGCCAGGTTGTGCCCCAGCCTCTTTGCCCAGATCTCCGAAGGCACCCGCAGTGTGGATTCCATGGTGGATTGGAACGCCTTGATGACGTCAGAGTCATGCTGCTTCAGTGCCTTCTACTCATGCCTGATGAAAAAATAGTGGAAGGGTTTAAGCAGCTGACGGGAGAGGTATCGAAGATGCATGAGCTGAACAATAGCTTCTCATAGTATATCATAGGTATTCGAAGATTGACTTGGTTTTTCCGCAGAAACATTAGTTACATCTTATAAGATCAAAGGGAAAATTCTATCTTCTTCTTAATCTGCAGTGAGAATGTCAATTTATTTGAAGATTGATATTGGCCTTTTTGAAAGGAAATTTTTAACCCTTCCTAATCTGATTAGCAAAGCTAGTGCAAATGCTCTGTAGTTGGTTGCGTGAGTTCCAAAGGTGATAAAGGAAGGGTGTTTATTGTATAGTCTCCATGAGATCTCGAGAAACAATACTTCAGCCAGAGTATCTATTTACAAAATTGTAGTCTTACAATGGTAATGAATTGACCCTTAGATATCTGATGGCATTTTATCCTCTAATGTAACCTATATCGTTAGAGTTTTGGACAAGATTTACCTCTTGGTACCAAGTACTTTTCTGGCACTGGCCAGCTATTTTGATTTTCCATCCATCTTTTGCAATAACAAACTGAAGATCTTGTGGTGTAAAATTCCAAACTTAAGTTTTACAAGTGTTAGAAAAACAAGTGTATATGTTTTGTTTAGTTGCATGGGATACTTGTTCTGATTATTACTTGTACACTTTCTGTCAGATAAGAAGTTATATATTGGGTATATGTGATTATAGGCTATGGGAGCTGCATGTACTCTATAGGGTCGAGGTATGTATTGGATAAACTTGGAAATCTATTCACAACATTTTATTTCTTCTTTTTCTTTTTCTTATGTATTGGGTTTCACAATCCTTTGTTTATTGTATTGATCTTTATTGATACCTTGGGTGTGAATGATTTGCAACACGGTTGGCACTCCTCCTCCTACCACAATTAGTATCGCTCCACCTCCTCCTGCAATAATTAGTGTTGTTCCACCTCCTCCTACATTTAGTACCACTCCAACTACAATTGCTCCAGTGTACAATGTCAGCACTCCAACTGGGGGTATTACTACTCCCACAATGGGGAGCATTACTGGAGGCATTCCCAGTGCGGGCCTGGGACCAAGTTCATCATACAATACTACACCCACATTTGTTAGCGCACCATCATTCTTCCAGTATATGCCTTCGTCATTTATATTCCTCTTGTCTCTAGTTGTGGCTATAATACTTGGCTAAATACTTCAAATGCTAGCTCTATCTATTTACTAGTGCCATAGATAACATGCCAAGCAACGAGGACGATGTTATAGAAATGCTCATGGGTGAAATCATGAAGGTGGGTTACACTTTTGCTTGTTTTATGACAAAAAAAACTGTATTTTCACAAGTTATTCAACTTCCGACATATAAAAGTATTTTTTTTATTTTGAATTTCACTTTACAGTAAAAACAAAACTTGTGAAGAATTGTGTTAGCTTTCTAATGACTATTTTTCAAATTTTTTTTATCACGATTTGATATGTCAAATTGACAATTGTTTAACAGTATGTTTCTTAAACATGAAATGAATGACAATGAGTTACTTATTTGTACAACAGTGTTTTTTTTATTAAACCTATGTTTTGAACAAAAAATATATACTGCAACAATCTACAGAGACTCTATTTTATTATGACTATCATTTTGAATTCAACGGATGAATATTATAATTTCTAGAATTTTTCGAAGTTGACCAAGCCGAAAATGTTGCAGAGTTTACATACATGTTTTTCTACACCTCATATCTATCTTAATTTTTACGTAAAACTAA
>JASDQU010095455.1:6146-16810 GCA_032191745.1 Picea mariana | reverse complement strand
TGTTGGATATTCTCTGTTGTCTGGTTCATTATCTTGGCATTGTATTGGCTATCTATATTAAGGAAGTTTTGTTGGGTTTTCTTCCCCTTGAGGGTTTCCCAGGATAAATGCTTGTGTACTCTTGTGATTGTCTTTCTCTCAGTGATCCTGTCTATGCTATTGTTATCTAGTAAATTGAAAGTAACCTAATAATAGCTTAAACTTTAACACTCGGCCTCTACTAAGGAACTTCGACCCAACAACAATAAACTCATCCTCTTGGGAAATGGATTCGTCCCAACTAGGATCTCGGCCAGCAAGCTAGAACTCAGCCCAATAGCACTAAACTTGGCCTCTTAACAAAGAAATCCAGCCCCAAACAACAAGTACGCCCCCCACAAGAAACCACTGTCTCTGCTACTACAAAAATCGATCTCCACAAGCTCCACAACCATGCAAATCTGAGTATTACCTTCAACCAATAAGATCCAATGAAGAACCTGGGTGATTCTTTATCAAGATTGGCTAGGGTGGAATCTTTCACCACCGAAACCAACTATCCACAAGGGTTTTTCTGCAAAACCCTAGCAAGTCAAGCTACAAGACTCTCTCCAATCTGATTAGTAAAACTGATCAACATAATGAGAGAAATGAACTCTCATCTCTCTTGTATCCTTCTCACCCTTTTACATTTCTGTTGACCTTTTTAACTTTACTTAAAAGATTAAAGTGACTTTATAAAGTTTTATTCACTTTATTCCCCCCAGTCACTTTTTAATTACTCAATGTCATTTTATAATGTTGTTATTTTCCTCTAATGACATCGAATAATTATTAATTCCCCTGTTTAATCAACTATGGCCTATGGGAATCAGATAGACCACTAAGTCGTCCTCCTAGACCGATCATTTGGAAGGGGACATTACACTATAGAAGAAAGAGATTTTTTTATTTATATTAATTCTCTTGAGGGAGATTGCTAGATACAACCAACATGACAAAGGATCTATTGCCCATTTCAAAATACTTCAAAAGACTCCATGGTTGTCTATTAGCTCTATCATTGAACTTACTAGAGTTGAGAATCTCTCTCCTAAATTTACATAAACATTTTCAAAAAATGCCACAATCACAATACATATTTCACCTTGAGTTTTTCTCACTATATATTCAAAAATTGGATTGAAGACTATAACTTTTGAAACTTCAAAATGGGGGTCCCTTGATTGGAATACTTGCTTGTGAAGAGCTATCTTCATTTCTTGTGGGTGACTTTTGGATTGGACGCTTTTCCTTAATTATCACTATAGGCTAGTAGTTGTAGATGTTGTTGAGTAAAGAATCCGGAGAGATGAGGACCCAATGTTTAAATTATACATCTGTTGGCAAAATGTAATTTAGGTAATTATATATCCTTTCTTGAACATAATTATGGACCTATTCAGACATCCTTCTTGAACATAATTTTATATATAATTACGTTCAATTATTGTATGAGAAAACATGGTAGTACAATTAAACATCCTTCTGATACTCATCTCATCTCAAAAAATCTCCCTCAATGGAGATATATTAGTTGGGATTATTATCCCCATTTTGTGGGATAACTAAGGAGATGATGTCTCGAGGCCCTCAAGTTGCAGACATGGAGAGTCGAGAGACCACGTGACTAGTAGTGTCCACTCACACATATGGAAACCCACTCTATCACCACACATGGATCCATTGTCAGAGCATCCACCACACCAGCTAGCTTTTGGAAAGCATTTGGGTCTTGCTCCATGCGGTACTAGTCAGGTATTGTGGCAGGTAATCACCCTAATATTTGAGGCATTTAAGCATGTTGTACAATGTACTAAAGCTGTTTTTTATTATTGAACGTCTGCTTGGACATTATGATTTTGACCCTGTTTCACCTTGGTGAGTGTTATCGATTTCCTAGTAAGTGGCCAACTTTTAGGGAAGGGGTGTAACTGGGGGTCCCTTGAGGGGTCATCATACCATTCCCGACCATACTTATCACTTTCCGCTCATCAGATTCCCATCACAATGCCCTCTTTTAGGTCTTTTGGATTTTGTGACCCAAGAAGGGAATGTACCTCATTTCATGGGAAGAAGGGGTTGAAGGCCCAGAGAGATGATGGCTAGCAAAAGATAAGAGCCTAAAATATAAGCCTTCCAGATGCTTGCCTAAAGAGGTCTTGAGAGCAATGAAAAACTTTTCCTAAAAAAAATCAAAGACCTGCAAAAGCAAAATAACATTATATACATGTCCCCACTTGTTGAGGTGTGTACACTCATGCAGTGTCCCTTTCTTTCCTTGCGTATGGCACTCTGTGTACCTCTAGCTTCAAGTGGGCCTTGTGGTGCTCCTCCCCAAGCTAATCGATTTCACTCTAGGGAGTACCCAAGGTTTTGGTCTATTAATTAATTAATGGCAATGAATGGGATTGGAAAAAGGATGCATTGAAAACGAAGGTGCATCACACCCTCTACAAAGGCATCCATAGATGAGACAATACGAGCCCTTACATGTCATGAAACCCATTGGCCTATGAAGTCTAAACCCCTATCCACCTCATCATCCACTACATGACCTTGAAGGGCCATCCTTGGAAGCATCCCCTACTTGAGGGTTTTGGTCTACCCAATAGGACTTCTATGACACCCCTCCCATACCTAAACTTGGTCAATTGTATAGGGTCTTTGAGCACTTGTTTAATCAGATGAGCTAGTTTTGATGTACATTTTTAGATTCCTTGTTTATTAGATGTGGTTTTTCACTTGCCATGATATTTTGACTTGAGATCCTTGGAGGGCGTACCTATTTGTTTTACAGGACCTTGCTTGGTGGATAGTTTTGGAGGAACAAACCTAGCTTGGGCTTCCATGGGGCTTGAAGTCCACAGGTTAGATGCCAAGGGCCCACATGTCGGATCACGATGCCTTGCCTTTGGAGGCCTAGAAGACACCTTAGAGGACCTAGCCTAGCCCTCACATGCTGAACAAATTTCCTAGGAGGGGAAAAATGTCACTCTTTGGGGCTTGACGTCACCTAGGGCTAGGGTTGGTGGTGATGGAGTTGTTCATTGACACTTGGCATGATTTGACCGGAGGAGGCATGGATTGAACTTGGCGCATGAAGAGGAGGCTCTAGGAGCCCCAACGACCTCCACTTTCTTCTCCAACGACTTGGAAAGTGTCAAAACATCTCCCTAAAGGGGTGATGCCATCTTGTTTTAGGGTTTCTAACTTGCAAAAGTGTAAATTAAATATTATTATTTGTATAAAGGGGAAAGATAACGGTTTTTGACCCCTTATCTTATGTTTTACCACTAATTAAGTGGACAAACTATGTTTTAAACATTTTGTATAAATAGAGATCATGTGAATCTCATTTCATATGATAACTCTCCCATTGTGAGAAGTATTTGGCTGAAATTTGCGCCCTCTTTCGGGCAACCTCTTCTCTCTTATGCTTTTGTCTTGGTTTCTTAGTGCTACTGGTGGAAGAAGTAGTGCACTACCTCTCTTGGAGCTTTTCTTTAGCACTTATGGTGGATTTATATTGGTAAGAGGAGGTTTATCTTGTCATTTCTTGGACTAGGTAAGGATTTATCTTATTGATGCTTCATTTGCTTAGTTACAAGTTTGATATGCTATATTTCTTGGGGAGTATAAGGGTTTATAACACCACCATTATCTATCATTTTTGTCTAGAAATTATTCGTTGCGCAAGGTTTTACTAGGAGAGGTAAAAGGGTTTACACCCTCTTAGTATCTCCTAGTTAGCATTTGCTTGCCTTGGGGAGTAAGAGGGTTTACACCCCCAAGGAGATAGCATTGTTAGCTCTTTATTTACTTGACTCCCTAACCCAATAGCTAAAGGCACTAGTATAATTGCACTGGAGAAATAAAATCTTGCATTGGTTCACGTGAAATTTCGTGATTTGGAGGTTGTCTCAATTGGAATCAATTCTTTGCTCTAGATGCTTGGTTGAGCCACTAGGGCGTCACCTTTACCTAAGTACTTCTTTCTTCTGTTATAAATTTTCATCTACAACCATTAGGGCTGCAGAAACCCTAACACACTTCCGTTTATAATTTGCATTTCAACCGTGGAAAGTTGTTAGAAGTTTTCCATAGTAACCTCTTAAGTTGAGCGCACTTTTTGGGTGGATTATTGGCAAGTTTTGACAGTTGATTTTACTGCTGTAACAACTTGTTTGCTACAGCCATAAGGCTGCAAAATATCTCTGCAAACACCTTTTATTACAGCCTTGTTTCATTGCTAAAGTCTTGTGCTTTTATTCTTGAGTATTACTAGCGTTTATATAGCTTATCTCTTACATCATTTGTTGGACTTTTAGCAATTGTTTAGCAGCTATAACACTTAGTTTCTTGCTGATATATATCTTTGTTTACTACTGCAATTAGGGACAACAAGCTTAACTTGCTTGTCCACCTAACATTATACATATATATTGGGCTTGTTCTTGTGTCTCGGGAAGGTACAATCACTCCTTGCAAGCATTCTTACCTCTTGGCAACCTTTGGCTACCACCAAGACTCTTTCTCAAGCCCTTTCGCATTCTCTATCTTGATCTTTAGGGGGACCTTCCTTCATCTCTTCACTTTCCATCTCATTTCCCCCAAGGTCACCGAGATTCCTCCCTTGAGGTGATTCTATCATCTCTAAAGTGACGGGAATACTTGCCTAAGGTGACAGTGGTTAGGTGTTCTCTAAGTTGTCTCCATTTGGAGGTTGGGTCGGGCTCTTTGACATCACGTGTCACTACAATGGCAAAGTAGGCCATGTGAAGAAGCATTATAGAAAGAGATTGGTTGATCAAAAGACCAACCAAGGAGGGCCTCAACAAAAGACTTATGTCACAAAGCATATAGAGGAGGAGGAGTTAGGCTTCTATGCATTCATGGCCAAGAGAGAAGCATATGAGCTTGGGTCATCTGCTTGGTACATAGATTTAGGTGCATCACGACACTTCACCAACAAGCATGATTCGTTCACGGAGTACATTGCTTGTTCCTCTAAGGATTTAGTGATCTTCAGTGGTGGGGAAGAGTAAATAGTAGTTGGCAAAGGAAATGTGCAAATTTCCTTTGGAGGGAAAATGTTGATTTTTCTTAGTGTGTTCTATATGCCAAGCATGGAGCTTAATCTACTACTAGTTAGTCAGATTATGAGACTTTACCCTCTGCTAGATGTCAACTTTAGCAATCAAAGTGGAAAGAGGTGAAGACTAGTGCCTTTATGGGGGTAATGGAGTCAAGAGTTTGCAACTTTCACTTGGAGTCAGTAACAACATTGATTATATGATATATCAATCTAAATAAAGAATGGATCTAGGAAGAGTAGCACCTTAAGTCTTCCTAGGGTCCAAGCTTTGAGAAGGTGAGCTAACTAGGGTGTAGGCTCTTCTAGGCCCTAGCGCCTCCTTCTTCTTAGACCTTTTGTAGATTAAATTTATATGCAACAACAATTTATCAATGCCTCTAAAGTGCTAGCGCTTTAGGGATTTAGAGGCTTGACAATTAAAACCAATCTAGCAAATAAAAAAGTAAATAAATAACACCTTAAGTTCTGTACTTCTAGGATTTATCTAGCATGCAATTTCATAATCTTTATCATGAGCAAGTAAATAATACCATAACCATTCCAATGAAATGACAAAAAGCAAATTTACTTACTTCACCAAGAATAATCATGCCATAAAACACTAGATTGCCAAAACACTTTACCAAATTTGATCCAAGTTGCAAAAAAATAGCCTCCAAGACAAGTGTGCCTTCCTTATTTCAGCCAAGTACTCCCCAAATAGGGTGCAAATTTCAGTCCTCTTCTCTCACTATGAGAGTTATGATGAAATATGAATGTCACTTTTGTTTATTTATACAAAAAATTGACCTTTAATTACTTTAGGTAAAAAAATCAGGGCCGGCCCTGAACATTTACTTCAAAAATTAAATTTACAAAAATATACATATAAAAAACCCTAGTAGGGTGACGTTGAGCTCAAATGTGGGACATCCAGCCTCAAATAGTGGAATGTTGGGCCTCCAGGGGCCTAATCATGCCATCAAGTGCCAAACGTTGTGCCAAGTATCCTTTCTTTCACCAAAATATCATCTCCACCAAACCTTAACCCCTCAATGATAACGTCATGGGCTAGGTAGGTGGTGTCCACTATCTAGGCCTCCAAAGGCCATCGTCCAAGTAGAGAAAGTGGGAGCTCGTATATCCAGGCCTGCCAGAGTGCCTCTAAAGGCAACGACTTCTTCCTTCAACATGCCTGGGGTCTTAGCATCCATCCCTGGGCTCCAAGCCCTCATGAAGGTACGAACTGATCATTTCCTCATGAATACTTGTCCACTGGGAAAAGTCCTGCAAAGACAACAAGTACGCCCTCTAGGGGTCCATGAGTCACAAGTATCATAGCAAGTAAATCACATCTAATAATCAAAACACCCAAACATGTGCATCAAACCCCCCTTTTGAAACCAAACAAAAGCTCAAGGACGTTATACAATTTGTCAAATTTAGGTTTGGGAAGGGTTTGAATGTGCCCTATTGGGTCAATCACTCTAAAG
Organism: Picea mariana; assembly: GCA_032191745.1. Taxonomy (NCBI): domain Eukaryota; kingdom Viridiplantae; phylum Streptophyta; class Pinopsida; order Pinales; family Pinaceae; genus Picea; species Picea mariana. The sequence goes on along the minus strand of JASDQU010095455.1, from coordinate 10,222 downwards.
TTCGGGGTGTTTCCTAGGTGAAACCTATCCTAATCATGTGTGTATGTGAGATGGTGTGGGGTAAACCTTTGGGCATTGGGTTCATGACATACAAGGGTTTGTATTGTCTTACCTATGGGTGCCTTTGTGGAGGGTGAGTTTCCCCTTGTCCTTAATGCAATTTTTCCAAGCCCATTCATTTTCCATTCTTCTTCTTAACTTTTTCTTTCATGTTTCAAGGAATTAGTTGGAGGCCATTGTCCTGGCTTGGTGTCCAGATACGATAGTGTCATTCACAAATACCTCGCAGAAATGAGAAGGTTGGCTCGTGATGAGACCCCCTTTCCCTCAGTCATGTAACTAAGAGCCACTACCTTGGCTTGGTGACCAGATGATGATAATGTCATACCGCTAAATACCTATGACCATGATAGGTCGGTTCGTGATGAGACCTTCTATCCCCCAACTAACACCATGAGTATTCATTATCATTCATTTTGTGGGTCCCCCATTTCTTACAGAGAAGCATTTCATTGCTTTCTTGGGGATCCCTGGGCGAAGCATCTCAAAGTTTTTATGATTGGATTTTATTTTTTTCCAGCTACTTTTACCCTCTGGGCCTTTAGCTCCTTCTTCCCATGAGGTAAGGTACAATCCCTTCTTGGGTCAATACACCCGAAGATCCCAAAAGGCTAGGAAGATGGAGGGAAGAGGTATGGAAAGTGGCAAGTATGGTAGGGAACGGACTATGACGTTTCAAGGAACCACCCAGTAGCAACCTATTCTCGAGGGAAACCAACTTACTAGGACACAATGACACCCCCCTCAGGTTTAAATAAGGCAAAGAGCATAAATCCAAGCAAATGTTTTGAAATAAAGAAAGATCCTTTGCAACATGTTCAAATGCTTTAAATATCAGAGTGATGCGTATCATGATACCTGGACTCATTACCTTATGGAGCAAGACCCATTGCCTTGTGGGAACCAGGCCAGTGTGGTGGATGTTGTTGCTAGTGATGTGTAGGATGCATCAATGAAAAGAAGGGCCCCTCTAGGGATATGCTCTGTCCATCTGGCTCTCGACATTCCATGTCTACAACATGTGGGCCTCGAGACATGATCTCCTTAGTTACCCCTAGGTTGGGGGTAACAGGACCCACTCACTATAGAGTATGACCCCTTGGGTCATATCAAGCTACTAGATCTCTATCATGAGATTCTTCCCCTCCCCCTCAAATTAAGAGAGATGGCTTGTCTCACTCCATTGCACCTCCTAGGTGGTGTAGTCAACCCCCCTAGCCCCAGACACTCTTTGAAGGACATCATTAGGATTTTCATCAGATCCTTCACAGTGATAGATGGAGACAAGGATGCTACCTCTCCTACCTCTACTTCTACTTTTATTTCCATTGATATGTTGATGTTGAGCTTGGGCCTCAAGCTTCTTCGGGGTTTTCACTTCTACTTTGCCTAGCTCATGCTCTTTGCCTTCTTTTAGTATCTTTTATATCTTTCTTACTTGGATGACATTTTAGCATCTAAGAGTGTTCTACAATCTAGTGACTCCCATGGTTGTTATGGCTGATGATTGTACTCTCTAGTCACATTGACCTATTCCTTGGTCATTTGTGGACATTTACAAAATTATGTTATCTTATCTTATCTAAGCCACTTGATACTTATCCTTTATCGATTCTTTGATGGTACCTCAAAATTCAAATGGAATGCCATTCTGCATCCTGATTTTTATTAAAGGAGCACAGCACCAAATCTTTAAGGAGTTATTTTCTTGATGGTTTTTTCTTTACATACGATGGATACATCTGAAAAGGAGGTCTATTACCTTACTTTGACTATCGTGGCTGTTGTGGCTGCTTATATGACTTGTAATATTTCCTTTTCTTATGAAATGGCTCCTACATGCTAGTTATTGCGTACACATTTACTGATGATGTGTGATGCTCCAACAAAATATTTTCTATGTAGTGGATTGTTGTCAGATTAAACCTTACAAGTAGTCCCTCATTCAGTGGTCAGTGCCATTTGTCCTTTCACATAACATGGAAAAATTAATAGAAATGCAGAATTTGTTACTCCATCTCATCACCTTATAGTAACAGGAATAACAGATGCCATAAACTTAGTGCCTCACAGCTTCTTACAATGCAAGGAATCAAGATAAGAAATGGGGTTTTTGTATATAGGCTCCACCCCTCAGCCTAGCTGGAATTTCAGATTACCTCAATACATGGGGAACACAGGTGATATGATAGTATCCAATAATAATTAAAGACCAAATCTATTCACATGCCTAGAAATCATTGCGGCAATAGGAGAATATTCATGGGTGTACCATTTCACTCTTGTGATCAATATGACCAACAATGATCAAATCATTTCCAAAATATCTCTGAAGTTATGAACTCAATGGATCAGTCTTCTCATTTTCTTGTGCATGGAAAATGAAAGCATGCATGGATAATAAACATCCACAAGATGTTCCTTATAATCATTCCAAATAAACAAGCCACATGTACCATCATCATACGTCCACCATAAAATATAAATATTTCATCCATACTACATAGTTAAGACTCAAGATATAGGTCAAAAAGTTATGCAAGTTCTGTCAAAAAGGCAAAATAGGGATGGAATGTGATCAAATGATCCGACCCTAAATCTGTTTTCTTGTCCAAACTGCCCCTTAGTTAATGCAGGCATCGTAGTATATGATCTAATTTCCAACTAAAAATTTCCTCTTATGCATGCTGCTGAGATTTTACTGCAGTTAGCTGTGTTTTAGGAGCAAAATCAAAGAATAGTTCGCAATATAGAAGAAATTTCCCTAAGGCTTTAACCCAACTGCTGCATTTCTAGATCAGGTTGCAGTCTTCATGAGTGAAAGCTCATAATAGATGACGTGAGAGACTCCAAAACAGCCATTAGAAGCAGATCACTCCACTTCTAGAATAGTCTGTCACTTCTCTGCCAATAAGCCCTTTTTATAGCATAATAAGTGCTCATAAATGCATGGAAATATAATTAGGAGCACGCAAAGTTAGAAGAGGGTTATTTATAGTAGTTTTTCAGTGCCCTAGGCAGCCTCCAGTTGATGTGATAAGTCCAGTTGCTTCCTATATCCTGGCCTTTTGGATACCTGTTAACATAATGTTCTATATTAAACACCTTACTTTGTAGTGCCCTACATATGTAAAGTGGATCCGACCACTTACTATGGCCAAGCATGGAGATGCTTTCAAGGCTAATGTCTCCCCTTTTTATCAACATCTAAACTCCCACTGATCAAATCGCACACTGCAGAAGTTACTTGTGCATTAATGAATGGTTTTCTGTGAATCAAACTTTGGGCTGCAACAGTTTTGTTTAACCAGAGGGAACTTTTATGATGCAAGTGGAACAACACAGCCTGAGCTCTATCAGAATTAGCATTTTGTTTAGCAGTTGTTTTGCACTTGAATTTTTCCCAACACAGTAGAATATATTTTAAGTTTAGATTTCAGAATAATCTTTTTGCAATGTTAACTTGTTTTCAATCGTAGTTCTTGTACTCATCTTTGTCATAAAGGGCTTCAGGTCACATATAAGCTAAGTCACCTGACACGAAGACACGGGAATACGAGTATCCGATATGAACACGGCGACCCTCGAAATCAGGACACAGGGGACACGTTATATATATAAAATTAAATATATATATATATATATATAATTTTAATATATGTAAGACTATAAGTTAAAAATTACTGAAATAGACAAAATATTGATAGATCATAGACTATAGTAGATATTGATCAGTGATTCGGTGATACATCATGAACTCCAAAAAAGATACATCATACATCATACAAAACAATCAAACTCTAAACATCATACTCATAGATGATAGAACATAGACATACTGATAGTCTGATACGGTGATACCGTATACAATGTACATAATACAAATAACCCATAGAACAATGAGCATTCAAAGCATATTACCACAGGTTCGTCAACATGCATACACAGTGCTCAAAGGAAAGGAATCGAATGAATGATCCATGTGTTCATGTCTTTGATATGTTTGCACAAATTCC
>JASDQU010095454.1:2277-14116 GCA_032191745.1 Picea mariana | reverse complement strand
GTACTAACAACATTGCACAATATGAGGATTTTTTACAAGGTCTCAGAAAAGCCTTGGACATGCGCATTCAAAATCTAATTGTATTCGGTGACTCTGAGATAGTGGTCAGGCAGGTGAGAAATTCTATACATTGTCTTTCCCCGCGTCTCAAATGTTACCAATCTGAGGTATGGAGTTTAATAAACAAATTTTATTCTTTTAATATAAATTCCATTCCTAGATTAAATAATGCTGAAGCAGATTTACTAGCTAATGTTGCCTCTAAACTTCTTCCTGCAGAAGGCTTATCTCCAAATGCATTCTCCGTGGAGCTATTGTTTCGACCATCTATTCCTGACAATATCACAAACTGGAGAGTATTTGATGATGATCAGCAGATCATTAACTTTCTGCATATGGAGGAAACTTTTCAAGGTGTTGTGATAGATGAAAAAACATACGATGACAATTTGCGTGACTTTACGGTAATACCTAATCCAAAATCTTCTGAAGCTCTATCGGACATGGTAAATCCTATACCCAAATCTATTTCTAGACTAGAAAATTTTTATGATTTCGAAGATAAATTTAAAAAAACCGTCAATTGTAAAACCAACAGTTCCTCATTGTCTTATGAAAAAGTCGATTTAGGGACTAGTGAAAACCCTCAGTGTATCAACTTAGGCTTGGGATGTTCTAGGCAAGAAAAAGCTGCTTTTGTAAAATTATTTAAAGAATTCAAGGATGTCTTTGCTTGGACTTACGATGATCTTAAAACGTTTGATCCTAATATTATACAGCATGTCATCCCAATGAAGCCCCAAACCTTGCCCTTCCAACAGAAACTGAGGAAAATGCATCCTAAACTAGAACCGACCGTACAAAAAGAATTGAATAAACTCCTAAGTGCTAAAATAATTTTTCCTGTTAGCACACTCAATGGGTATCCAAACTCGTCCCAGTGCAGAAGAAAAACGGGGAAATTCGACTTTGTGTCGATTTTCGGAACCTCAACAAAGCGTCTGATAAAGATAATTATCCTGTCCCTCCCATGGAGCAGATACTGCAACAATTATCTGGTTCCAAGAGGCTATCTTTACTAGATGGTTTCTCTGGGTACAACCAAGTCTTAATGTCTCCGTCAGACCAATTCAAAACTACCTTCCGTACCCCATGGGGCACTTATGATTATCACAAAATTCCCTTTGGATTGATTAATGCTGGTGCTACCTTTCAGAGAGAAATGGACATTGCTTTCCGAGGCTTGATCAATCACTCCATAGTAGTCTACTTAGATGATGTAATCGTTTATTCTAAAAACAAAGACGATCATCTATCTTACTTACGAGCCATTCTGCTACGATGTCGTAAATACGACATCTCCTTGAATCCAAAGAAATCCATCTTTGCAGTAGAATAGGGTAAATTACTAGGATTCATTGTGTCTAGTGAGGGAATGATTATTGACCCCGAGAGGACCCAAGTCATCGCTAAACTTCCCCCGCCTACCTCCAAGAAATCCATGCAGTCTTTCCTAGGCCAGATTAACTTCGTGAGAAGATTTGTCCCCAGTTTCTCCGAAATGGTTAGGCCTCTCCAAAACTTGATTAAGAAAGACACCCAATATCGCTGGGGACCCACTGAAAACCAAGCTTTGAACGCTATAAAGAAGGCCATAATATACGCTCTGTCTCTCATGAGCCCTGATTTCTCTCAAGATTTTACACTCTATACTTTTGCCTCTGATTGTTCCTATGCCGCAGTCCTAACTCAGAAGAATTTCGAGAACAACGAAGTACCCATCTCCTTTATGAGCTCTGCTTTCAAAGGTGCTTAACTTAACTACCCAGTAGTCGATCGGCAAGCCTACGCTGTCTTCAAGGAAGTTAAGCATTTCCGGTCTTATCTTTTGAAGTCAAGGATGAAGGTCATTGTCCCGTATCCTGCCGTTAGGAATTTGTTAGTGCAAAAAGAGTTAGGAGAGAAAAGAGCCAACTGGGTCACCTCCTTGCAGAAGTATGACTTAGAAATCACTCCAGCTCATATCGTGAGAGGCCAAGGGTTGTGTAAGTTGGTAGTTGATTTAGAAACCAAATAGCAAGAAGATAGTGATACGTCAATCCTAGAACAACGCGATCACAGTTTGATTTGTTGCACACAAAACCTCATAAGTCCTTGGTACGAAGATATTAGACACTGTCTTTAACATGGATCAGCACCCCGTCACCTTGACCCTGCCAAGAGAAGAGCTTTAAGACTAAAGTCTACCTCCTTTCATTTAGTTAACGGTATACTGTTTTGTCAGAATTTTGATGGCGTACTGATGCGTTGTCTTGAAAAGGACGAAGCAAAGAAAGTCTTGTTTGAGTTGCATGCAAGAGAAGTTGGTGGTCACTTCGGTGGCGATACCACTACTCATAAAGTTTTAAGAGATGGTTATTACTAGCCAACACTTTTTAGAGATGCCCATGCCTTGTGTCGAAAATGTATCATTTTTCAGAAAGCGTCAGGGCGATTGCAAAAACCAGCCTCCCCCTTGCAACCCATCACAGTCGATTCTCCTTTCCAACAATGGGGCCTTGATATCATTGGTCCTATTAACCCTCCATCCTCACAACAACACAAGTATATTGTGACAGCCACTGATTACTTTAATCGATGGTCTGAAGCCGCCGCGCTAAGAACTGTTAACACAAGTCAGGTGATCGTGTTTCTAAACTCGAATATCATCACCCGTTTTGGTATCCCTGATTGTCTAGTCTTTGATAACGCTTCATACTTTTCTTCTCTTGAGATGAGTGAGTTCGCCTTAGAAAAGGGAATAAAGCTGAAGTATTCCACGAGTTACTACCCCCAGGGTAACGGCTTAGCAGAATCAACCAACAAGAACTTGATCAAGATTATCAAGAGAACCGTGGCTAAAAATCACAAGAAATGGCACAACGCACTGCTGAATGCACTGTGGGCTGATAGGGTAACACCCAAAGCTGCTATAGGTAATTCCCCCTTTTTCCTCGTTTATGGTAGAAAATCCATTCTGCCACCTCATATTATTCTTCCTTCGCTTCAATTGTCACAAAAGATTCAAGAAGAAGAATGTCCCCCTTTAGAAAGCCGTATTAACGCTTTGATGAAGTTAGAAGAAGTAAGAACCCAAGCCAAGCGTAAACTAGATCAACATCAACAACTAATTAAAAGCTGGTTTGATTCTAATTCTGCTTCTGATAGAAATTTTGAAGTAGGCGATCTCGTCTTAAAGTGGGACAAACCACACGAAGGGAAGGGTGAACACACCAATTTTCAAAATTTGTGGCTTGGGCCATTTTTGATTGCTGAAAAGTTGGGTCCTAGTTCCTTTCGTTTGCAGAATCTTGAAGGGAAGCTTGACACCTATCTGGTGAATGGCCAAGCCCTGAAAAGATACTTTGCCTGATTTCTATCCTTGTATATTATGTAAATATTTCCTTTTGTTTTATTTTGGTTTTGGTTTTGATTTGAATGATTAGTTTGGTGTGTTTTTTGAAACATATGCATGCCTGTGCACTGAGCCATTCAGACAAAGACTATAAGAAAATCTCTTCGTTGAAATAACTTCTGAGAAATTGTACAAACATCAGTGATATTTCTGAAAATGATACACATGTTGGAAAATTTTGTTTGAAAGAAGTTTACTAATTTCAATCTCTAAGTGAAGTTTGTCATGATCATCTTTATCTTTTTACGCTGTCCCTTTTCCGTAAAGGAATGACTCAAATGGATGTTTCCCTACCCAAGTAAGTTGTTTTAGAAATAAAACATTTCTGGAGCTGCATAAATGACAGTATAAAATTTTTTTTGATGAGGTCTGAAAAATATGACAAAATATCAAGATTTTTCAGCGTCACCCTGCTCAGCTATCTATAAAAGAAAAACAAAATAAAAATATTAATAAGAGCTGTGGGAAGTGTTTGTAAACCCGCCGAGATACTGAACAGGTCCGCTGGCAGCGGGTAAATGCAAGCATGGTGCCAAGACAACTTCACTGGGGTACTGAACAGGCCTGCTGGCAACGAAGCAATGTCGGGTAAATGAAAATCTGTAAAATTATAAGAAACCTCTTTTAAAATAAGTCCTTTAATCTAATCTAGAACTTCTTGACAGGATAAAGACATCCGAGTGGGTTAAATGGCAACCCTGTCGAGGCTATGGACGCCTGCTGGTAGCAGTGGCCATGCCAACAGTATTGAAGATTTTATCATAAAAATCATGACTTGCCAATCTTAAGATTGTTTTTGGTTTGCATCTTTTGAAACATCGCTGGAAAAGATAGTTGATGATGATGTTAGTACGATTTTCTGGTTGTTGGTTTAAGTCGATTTTTTCTTTTCTGTCTTGATCTGAATTCATTTCTTTTAACAGAGATAACTTCTTCTCCCAGTCTGTCGCCATTGTTGGCAACCAATTCAATTTTTTTTTATTGCCCTAAAAAAAAGCTGCCTACACCTATTGTCTCCTAAACGACAAGTCATCGCCGCATTTTGCAACTAGACATTTTATTTATTGCAACAATTGCAATTTGATTTCGATTCAGTTTTCACAACTGAAAGTGTGAAAACCCCTCCATCATTATTTGGACTGTCATCATCTTCTCATCAATATTTTGAAAGGCACTTACCCTTGGTTTGTTATTAAGTGGCTGGAGTGATCTTTTCAAACTATGTCCATTTTACTTTGATTGCGCAATTCGATTAATAAGCCATTGAGCATGCAAATCTATTGGTTACTTTTGATTCTGTAAGGGTCATGATCGATTTTGGTTTTATATGATATAATCCTTATTGTTATGAGCTCTTGACCTATCGATTTTATGAGATCTTTTGTTGTAATGTTTTAAAAACTTTGAATCTAAACATTTGACTATGCAACAAGCGCATTGGTAATATTATAAGTTTGATTTTATATGGAATGGCAATGGTTTGAGGTTTTACAAAGGCGCATTGATTAAACTTTTGGATTTCGATTTTATGGTTTGAATCATTACTTGGCACATTGATTTGTGGGTTTGATTTTACATTAACTTTCATGGTTTCAAACTATACATTGGCACGTTGATATAATTGTCCACCATTTAAACTTTGGGTTGGCCGAATAATGTTAATATTGGTTATGATTAATTGAACAGGGATGGTACTGTGCCATTAATGTTTTGCATGGCGGTGGTAATCCCACCACCTTCGCACGCATACCATTAATCCACTCCCCTTTGGGCACTGCAGCTGTTAGTCGTAACCATTTTCGACCCTGTGCATTGTTTTGTTCGATTCAAACCCTACTATGCACAGAAGCCTTGGCTTCTGTCATAAAGGCCGAGCCCAACAGTTTCCAAGCACTGCTGATGTTTGATGGTGCTTATAGCGACCTAGAGAAATTTGTATGGCTCCCATTTATCAGAAAATTCGATGGTTATAACCCTATCGTGGCTCGACAATTTGCGTTATCATTCGATGGTTGCCGAGCCAAAATTGGGGATGTGCAACTTGAAATTAATGAGAAATTTCTTAGCTCGGAAACCAGTCTGCCTTCTACAGGACAGAAGTGGTCTAAAAATTGTAAATTGGAAGATGTCCCATGGACATTGCTCTTCCAATCTTGGATGGTGAAATCCTGCGACAAAGGATGGCCTACAAAGATGTTAAAACAGCGCTGGCATGACCTGCTAATGATAATCAAGCAATTCATTACTTGCGAGGGAAGGTACGGGTTTGTTTTCTTGTTTCACCTTCGTCTATTGATGGTTTTTATGGGTTTTGAACTCAATGTGCCTCACTACCTTCATAGAAGTCTGTTTAAGATGGCGAAGAGGTACAAGCGCAGCCAGGCCGATACCACCCTCTTCCATTTGGGGTTAATTAAAATGATTATGGGTTATAAGTTGGGGTTACGTCATGACTGTTGGGGTGATTTTCTCAGTCGTAATGGCTTTGAAGACTCAAACCCACCACAGGTTGATAAACCTGTGGTGAGCGAAGGCAAACCTATCCCCCCTGTGCCTTATAGCATTTTGCTACCCAAACCTCTACTCGACCCACCTACGAACTTACCCTGGTCTGTGACCAAATAGGTTGAAATTGCTAAGTCCACAGCCAAATAGCCTAAATCTAAAACTAATGTAAATTCTAAAGGCAAGAAAAATGCTCATTTAATCTCTCGCATGGTGAGAAATAAACCTAGAACCCCTGCCAATCCTGAGCCTATCGTGGTCAGTGAAGATTCTGATTCAGAGATTGAACGTTTTCTCGAAAACGAGTATCCTTACTCAGAAGGCTTGTGTGACAAACCTCCTTATGACTTTGTCAATAATTTACCACATTGTCTGAGGGATGATCCTAATTTTCCTGGCATTGAACTACCTCGCGGAACCCTCGATGACTCATCGAAACCCTCTTCTACTCAACCAGCTATTCCACCATGCAATCAGTGTGGTTTATGGTTGGAGAGGTACTACCTAGACGTGTCGATGTTGCAATACAGAATCCATGCTTTGAAAGACCAAGTGGCAAAACTCATCGGTCAGAATGTCAAAGGGAAACCCACTGAAAAGAAGCAATGAACTACTAGTTCATTTCTGTTTAAAAATGTCAAGTCTGCTACAACAATTGTCAATTCAAAGTTGACATAGCCTCAGCAATCGCACTGGTATAACTTTCACCAATTTATATCGCACATTCATAAACTCTGTGTACATCATTGATCCGTTCTGTCACATAAATATGCACTGCTGTATATGATTTGTTTTGGTAAATCGAATTTTGTTATCGTTTAAGTTTTAGTTGGATTTGGTTTTGATTCTAGTAATCATATTCTGGATTTGATTGTTTTAAATTAGTTGTGATTGAATGCTCTGTTGCATCTATTATAGGCAAGCTATTTTGCATTTCAAATTTTGAAACACGATCTATGTGTTAATTCGAATGGGTTATGATGCACATAAACGATGGTTGTCTGTTACAATTTTATTTACATATGACTTTGACCAACCCGGATACGATTTGGATTTTGTTTAAAAAAGGGTTTTGTTTTATATCGTGAATTGATACAAATCGTAACAGTCATGTGAAGCCCAGCCAGTCAATTCGCTGAGGCCTGTTGATTAAATCGACCCTATTATCTTTTGAAGTGGAATAACAATGGATATTCGGTTACGAATGGATTTGCAAAACAAAATGATCATGCCCAAGATGATGAATTGTTCTATAATTGGCTCAGACCCTATTTTATTTGATTGTTGTCCAGGTTATGGTTATCAATGATGTTTGATTTTGACTGTGTTACACCCATCAATTGAAATCGATGGTGATTTTTCGTCAATACTGTTATGCATGTTTCGTTTTGAGTATATCATAACAGCCTTTCCATATTTGATTACAACAGAATGAATCTTATGCATAATCTCTATAGCCTGCCTATCTTTACTATTGATTGAAACGACATGAAATCTATGTAATTTGCTACAGCTGTAACATATATGTTATGTTCAATGATATCCATTACAGTTATGTTATGGCATATCATATCATGTATGAGATTCTGTTCAATTATGGTTGTGTTGATTACGATTATATCGTATCTCATATGGTTTGCTTCACTGCTTAAATTTGAAATAGTCCTGTCAAAGTTTGACCATGTTTTATGGTGACTAAAAACAGAGCATTCTTTACTCTGTTTCAATTGTATTCATTTGGATATTGTTTAATTTGAATGATGATTTCACTTGACTTATTAGTAATTCGTTTTTGAGGATTATCAAAAGATGATTATATTTGATTTTATTTGATTATTATCTGATCCTGTATGTTATTTTTGACTAGCTACAGAATCAGATGATTCTGTAGCTAAGTCTGTGGAGTCAATTTTTCATTGTTTTCTTAATGAAATATCTTTCTAACTTGATATTTGTGTTCTATTGCAGGTAAATTCGAATTGGCAATAGATATGATGAGAAGTTAGGGGATGTTTTACAGATTCTACTTGCATTTATTTCCTTAGTTTAGGTGATTTTGGGATATCTCCCAGATTATGTAAAATTGTTTGATTTATACTTATGATTTTTGTAATAATGTTCATCCTCAGTTGTGGGAGAACAAGGATATGGAATTCTGATACCGACTGGAGCAGAATTGATGTTTTGTCATAGCTTTTGCTTTTCAATATATCAACATTTTGTTTCATGTTTTGTATATCACTTTGTTTATGATTTACGATTACTTTAGCTATCTAAATCAAATTCAAATGATATAATTTTATTACTGTTATCCATATCTTGTTTCTTCCAAATAGATAAAAGACATAACAGTTGTTAATTCATTTTGTGAATGATAGTTTTATCTTCTTCATAAATTGAATTGTTATATATAAGTTTTCTGCATAATAGGTTTTCCTTATTGCAGGAAGTTATAATCATAAGATTGTTATGATTTTCTTTTGTGTCTTGTTTTTCCTGTAAAATACTTCAAGGAGTAGCATAGTTGATCGTTTACGAAAAGTTTAAGGAATAAATGGTGTGAATTTCTTCCTCCAACCAGCTTAATAAGTTATCATACACAGGGCAGACTTGGAGCGTTTTCAGGTCAACTAGTACATTGTTTACTGTTTTTATTAAGTAGTTTAATATAGATATAAGTTTAATTAGATTTATATTAGGTTGTTTAATTTCAATAAATATATTAGATTGTTTAATTTCAGTAATGTTTGTTTCTTCTTCATAAAATATAAAAAATCAAAAAGAGATTCCTGGCTGTCTTAGGGCAGAATATACATGAGTATTGCAGGTTTTGATTAAATCTGTAGATTGTTTATAATGCACATTTGTGAATAAGAAATATCGTAGCTGATAATTAGATAGTTGATTTGAGTTATTGTAAGAATAATTTTTAGTTTGTAGATAGAATAGTTAGAATAGTCTATATTTAGTATATTAGTTCCTTTCTTTGCTTTATTAATTTCTAGTTTCCTTTATTTTAGTTAGTTTCTTTTATTCAGTTATAGTTTAGTTTGTTTTATTTACTTTAGTTAGATTTCTTAGCTCAGATCAATTCTCTCTTTGGTTTTCTTAGGAGACCTTAGAGCGGCCAACAGAGCCGTTAAACTCGTCAGGGTGGTCCATTCCAAACGACTTGGGTTATTTAGACAACCCCGTACCGGTTCCACTCTCCCAGTTGACGGACGATCAATTTTGCCCGTCAACAAGTTTCAACTATAGAATCTGAATACATGGTAGCCATTCATGCAAGTAAGGAAGAAATATGGTTACAAAGATTGTGTTTAGGTATTAGGTTGGTACAACAAGCTGTAAGGATAGAGTGTGATAGTCAGAGTGCAATTTTTCTGGTGACAAACCCTACTTATCATTCAAAGACAAAGCACATTGATGCTCAATATCACTTCATGAGAGACATGATTGAAGAAAAGAAAGTATCACTGATGAAGGTGGACACTTTGAAGAATGTTGCAGACTCATTAACAAAATCTGTGAGCACTGAGAAGTTCTCTTGGTGTAGAGGATCTATGGGCATTGCTGCCCTAGATTTTTGACTATGTAACCCTGTAACCCCCTATATGCAAAGAAAAAAACAAGTGGTAGAATGTTGGGTATGTGTTATATTCTTTGCATGAGTAGTAGTGTTTGAGCATATGCACCGGGTGTGTAGGGGGGTTAGAGAGGGGGCCAGTAGGCCCCCCCTTGGAGGGTGTAGGGGAGCGGCGCCCCCAGAAAATTTTTTTTTGCCTCGAGAAATGTGTCATGTATTTAGGTGGTTTTTTCGGCACATGGTTTTTGCCGATGGTTTTCTATTTCTGGTTAAGGAATTAGGGTTTTGGACTAACACTGGTCATTGGGTTAGGGTTTTGGATGCCACTGGCTCCTATATGTATATTGTATTGTAAACAATGTAACACAATGAATGAATATAATATATGTTGGTTTTCCCGGTTTGGGTTTCCAGGGGAAAAATCTTTGTGTAATGTTTGTATTTGCCATTGTATCTTTTCTATTCTTTTCTGAATATATGTTTACAGTAGACATTGTACAAGGTTAGAATTTACAATCACCATGCTCACTCTATACAACATTTTGTTTCTCTCCCCATTTGACATCAATGGCAAAGGGATCATGTTTTCTTATCATGTGACTCCCCCTGTCACCAACAATTTGTTTCTCTCCCCTTTGACATCCAGGATAAAGAGTTGCCCCCCCTCTAAAATTTTGTGATTCTCTTTCTTATTCTATTGCTTCTCATGTCTACATGCTTTAATCCATTGCAATTTAACTCATTTTGTTTCTCCCTCCGTCATCAATGGTTCCTTCTTTTGACTGTAATGTTATCTTTGTTAGCATCTTTCCTTTTCGACAATACTCCCCCTTTGACTGTGTTGACTCCCCTTTAGACTAGGCCATTTCTTGAAGCTTTCTGAAGTAGCTCCCCTTGTTCTCCTATATGATTTACCAATCCACTTTCTTTTTCTCTATGCAATCCTCTATTGTCCTTTATTTTTTCTTCCTTGCTTTCTATTTAGAATCCCCCTCAACATTATCCACGATTCTAGGAGTCTCTATGCCAAAAGTTTTAGAATAATGTATAATGTTTCTTTGCTATAGGATCTATTGATATTATGATAGCTGCGGGAGGTATTTACCTCCACGTGTAAACCCGACGAGGATAGAATACTCTGAGAAGCAAGCATAAGCCCTAATGAGTTGGATAATAACCCTAGAAGACTTGTCGGCTCAAGAAGATAATTTATATTAGGTTATTAGCCTCCAAGAGAAGGAGTCGACCATAAGAAATAATATATATTGAATAGACAGATACCCAAAATGATAAGTTAGCCCAAGCAGTTAGCCATAATTACTATAAATACAGGAGGCCAGTCTTCATTCTGGCAGGTAGTCTCAGAATTGCAGAGAAACACTTGTGCACACTGCAGTGCCCAATTTTGTGCGTAGGTTTGGAGGAGAGCTGCCATTGCAACTGCTGTAGCTAGTAGATTGTGTTTTTCTTGGAATATCTCTTGGTTAGGGTTTGGACTATCTGATCATATCTTGTTGGTGTGCTATCCTTGGGAAAGGTACGCTACCCTTTGTTTGTCTATCTAGTCTAGGGTTTGTTTCCAGAGTGATTCTCTGTCAACATTAAGGTGCTCGAAGGGTGGCTTCGGCCTATGGTTGGGTGACAATAGTGATATTGTCAATGGTAAAATGAGCAGATCCATTATATTCTAACAGGTTATGGGCCCACACCTCCTTCATTCAGTCTAACTGTTGGAAGGAAACATAGCCAGAAGGATATTAATCTTGTTGAAGAATTACCACTAGGGTTTCTAGCAGGAGCAGTCACCAAAGCACTATCGCTAGGGTTACTAGAAAGTGAAGTTGCATAAACCCTAATCCTCTCATTGAGGCACCTTAAGTGAATGGATTGACCTAATTTCTAGATAGATCAGTGCGCCCTAGCCTAGCACATCTCTTGGTATTCTTAGCAAGCCAAGATGTCAAGTTTGAGTTTCTGGTCAAATCTAGGGTTGACCAAGTCAAAGCATCCATGAATTACTCTATGAAGTCAGAAAACAAGTTATATGGAGATTATAACTTCAGAGCATGGAAGACGAGGATTGACCTCATCCTTGCCAAGAATAAAGTGTTGGATATCATGAAAGGAAAGATCATGAAACGAGAGTTTGAAGAAGGAAAAGAGAAGGAACCACAGAACGTTGCAGTTATGGAGAAGTTCAAAGACGGTGACATCAATGCTATGAGTATCATAGTGGAATCTATAAAATACCACTTGATACCCTACATCTCCCATCTTGACTCATCGAAAAAGAT
>JASDQU010095453.1:6089-21773 GCA_032191745.1 Picea mariana | reverse complement strand
GTACAATTTTTCTTTCCTTAAATCTTATATGTGGGCAAGATATCGATCCATGATGTAATTAGCTAACGAATCCGAAACACTATTAAGTTCTCTTGGAATGTGTCTATATTCAATGTAATCGAACATTCGTTCAAGGCGGTGACCTTGTAGGTGGAGACGTAGCAGGATAGGACTACGGATAGCGTAGATACAGTTGAGTTGATAGACCATGAGTTGGGAGTCTAAGTAAATAATGATACGAGAGATACCTAGGGAGGAGTCTTGGGTCAACAGTCCGACGATAGCATGATATTCTGCCATGTTGTTGGTTGCTAGTCCTAAGAAGATCCCTCCTGAACTCACCACCTCGTCAAATTGGTAAATAACTCATGCTGCCGAAGCAATGTTCCGGGTATGTCGACTAGCGCCATCCGTGAACCCAAAAAAGATAGGAAAGGAAGACGTCATCTGCGCATGAAAACACAAGCACAGTCATGAGTGGAAATGGTAAAGACTCGAGCACGCGAAAGAAATAGACACACCAGACTAAAATACATTAATGTACAAAGTATAGATGCTAGGTGATCTAGGCATAGTACTTTTTAAGGTAAAGCCCATTTCGGGGCTCTCCCAGGGAAATTCCATCATGATCTACTAATTCGTAGGCACCTCTATGTAGGACACGCTTCATGATGTAAGGACTGTGCCACAGAGGTTCTAACTTTCCTATCCCCAATTTATCGTGAGCTTGGTCATAAACAAGGACTAAGTCTCCTTCTGCGAAAGTTCGAGGGTGGACGGATTTGTCGTATTGACTTTTAATTTGTTTATGATGTGCCTCATTAGTGAGAGCAGCATCACGACGTGTTTCGTCTAGCTTGGACAGATACAATAATCGTTCTTCTTCAACATAAGTATGGGGCAGGAGTTCTACTTTCAGTTTGAGTGATGGAATCTCACACTCGATTGGTAGGATGGCTTCAATGCCATATACCAACTAGAAAGGAGTGAACCCAGTTGAGGTTTTTACAGAAGTGCGATAAGCCCAGAGAGCAGAGAAAAGTTGTAAATGCCACGATGTCTTGTTTGCCCCTATCATGCATTGGATCATGGTTTTTAGGACTTTGTTGATGGCCTCAACTTGTCCGTTAGCCTGAGGGTAGTAAGGGGATGAGTTTTCATGGCGAAAACCCAATTTGACATGTAACTCGCTCATCATCTGGTTCTTGAAGTGTGCACCATGATCAGTGACAATGGCACGTGGTACACTAAAACGAGTTATGATATGGTTGAAAAGAAACAGAGCTACAGTATGACCATGCTTCAGGAAGGTAGGCATAGCCTCAGCCCATTTGGTGAAATAGTCGACGGCGACGATGATGTAATCATGCCCCCCGGTTGAGGTAGGCTTACACTGCATGAAATCGATACCCCACTTGGCAAAGGGGCCGATGGTGATAATGGGATGCAGTGCAGTAGGGTGGGTGTGTGCCTTCTTGTTAAAGAGTTGGTAGGGTGGGCATTTTTTGACGACCTCGATGCAATCTTTGAAAATCGAGGGCCAAAAGTAGCCAGTACGTAGGATTTTTTGGGCTGTGGCCATCCCAGAAAGGTGACCGCCACAGGCACCAAGGTGACAATCGTTCAAAATGCGTTCAACCTCCTCGTGAATTAGACATCGCCAAAGGATGGTGTCAATACCGCGGTGATACAAGGTGTCATCAATGATGAGATAACGGCGAGAGTGGTGACGAATGCGTCGATGCTCTTCGTGAGAAATGTTGGGCTGAAAATGTTGGGTTTGAAGGTAGAGGAGAATGTCTCCATACCAAGGATCAAAAGTGCTGATGAGGAAGAGAGATTCATCGGGGAGAGAATCTCTAGGTTCAATGTTTTCATCGGCACAAGGGAGAGCACAGATAAGCTCTGCAAACACCAGGGATTTTTTGGCTTTGGCCTTCGTAAACTCAAGATCAAATTCTTGAAGAATAACGATCCATTTCGAATATTTTCCCCCAAGTACTTGACGTGTCAAGACGTGGTACATGGGGTTGGATTCTGCAATCACCGTGGTGGTGCATAATAAGATGTAATGGTGGAATCTCTGGACAGCGATGACGGCTGCCAGAGCCATTTTCTTGACATGTGAATATCGGAGCTCGGGTCCAGATAGACTCTTGCTCAGGTAATAAATCACATGTTCTTCACCGTTGGGGTCCTCTTGAACTAACACCATCGCAAAAGTGGAAGCGGAGGCAGCCAAGTAAAGGATATAGTCCTTTGTATACTTCGGAGGGTGTAACAAGGGAGTGTGGGTCAAGGCATGCTTGAGAGCATCGAATGACCATTGGGCAGTATCATCCCAGATAAAAGGGGTGTTTTTCTGCAGTAACCGCATAAATCCTTTAGATATCTCGGCGTAGTTGCAGATGAAACGGTGAAGGAAGTTTGCTTTGCCTTGCAAACTTTGGAGTTGGGTTAAATTGGTAGGTGGGGGTAAGGCTAGAATGGCCTTAATCTTTAAGGGATCCACCCTAATCCCATCTTTGGAGACAATGAAACCGAGGAGTCGACTAGATTCGACAGTGAAAATGCACTTGTGTGGGTTCAAGCGAATACGGTAGAACCGACATCGAAGAAAAATTGCCCGCAAGTGATCAATGTGATCGGATCGATTGGATGAATGGGTGGGTAAATCGTCGAGGTAGGGATCTGCGATATGCTTGATATCGTGGAAAGCATACAACATGGCTCGCTGGAAAGTGGCACCAGCATTTTTTAGGACAAATGGTAACATGTGATAGGNGGTTATACCCAGAAAAGCCATCCATGAAAGAGAAGATTACGCTTCCTGTGCAATTATCAATGATTTGGTCGATGAAGGGCGTAGGGTAGTTGTCCTTGGGACAAGCTTTGTTGAGATATCGATAGTCAATGCAAACACAGATGGTCCCTTGTTTTTTGGCAATCGGAACAAGGTTGGAGACCCATTCTGTCAAAGGGATGGGGTAGATAAAGCCAGATTTGAGAAGTTTTTCAACTTCTGCCTTTATAGCTGCGATTTTCTTGGGATGAATCGGGCGAAGTTTTTGTCGAATAAGTTTCGCGTTAGGATAAGTCTTGATTTCGTGTACGATGATTGAAGGGTCGATCCCTAGCATTTCCTTGCAGCTCCATGCAAAGACATCGTGGAATTCTTTAAACAAAACGGTGTAAGAGGCCACTTCCTCGGGTGTGCAATTAGCACCAAGGTTAATGTTTTCCACGAAACCTTCTTTGATCGAAATATCAATAACGATCGTAGTAGAGATGTTACCCATATTCCCCTCAAAGAGAGTATCTTGTGTGAGGATAGGAGATTGCGGAGCATCGGTAACATCGGAAGGGAAGACAGAGCGTATGTCTTGGTGAATTTCTTCCAAAGGCGGAAGAAAAGAGGATCGATGATGGTTATCATCCCAAGGAAGATCGTCAATGCTAAGCATTTCCATAATAGATTCGTCAGAAGAAAAAATCTGGGAAATGTAATCAACAGTGGATGACAGGGAATCTAACCATGAGGGCACCGAGTATGCATCAGGTGCCAATAAATGTGGAGTGTTCAAAGTGGGAGAGGCAGATTGAACAACTATGTATGCAGCTTCGCCTGGGCTAAGTGGCATAGTGTCACTAAGCACATCGAATTCCAGAGGACTAGGTACAATCCAAGGGTCAGATGATTCCAAGGATTGATAAGGCATAGTCGAGATCATATTGACGGTGGAAATATGATGCGCGGTAGGTGGAAGTGGTGTAGGAAAAGTACCCATAAGGCTAGAATCTTTCAGTAAGCCAACACCAATGCTTTCATACGTAACTGGGTGGTCTCCCAAAAAGGGAATGTTGTTGGTAGCAGGGATGTGAGCGTCGAGTGTACAGAAATCAAGCTGATCGATGGTGACAATTTTACCTTGATGGGGGAATTGCACACATCGAAACACCGACGAGGCGATGACAGTCATAGCGTAGAACCAACTTCTTTCGAGTAGTAGGTTGTAATCAAGGGGAGCATCGACCACCTCGATATCAATGGTAACAATTTTTCTGCCCAACTGAACGACTAAGGATTGTAATAATCCGTGAGGATGAAAACCTTGTCCATTGAAAGTGCATAACATCGTAGCAGATTTGTTAAGGGCAGGCAATTTTAAGCCTTTCCAACAACGACATCGATTTGGAAAGCTAGCTGGTGGGAGAGTCGTGGTTGATGATCGTCCAGATTAAACGTGAGGTTGTTTGATGACTCGGGATCAAAAGTGTTGATAGCAGCTAAGAGCGTCCTACGTTGGCTGGGACAATGTTGTAGAACTTCCAAGGTGGACATAGCACACGGTGCTTGGGCCAAATCTTCCACAATGTTGTAGTTTTGGGCAGCCCATGAATTAGAATTGAAGGTAGATTTTCGGATGGTGCTCTTCGGAGGGCATAATATGGAGTCAAACAAAGGTTTCTCAATCTGAAGCGGTCTGGATGGAGGGCTAGCAGAGGGAGGACCAATGGAAGATGGTAACGGGTCCGGTGCGAACCATTAGTAGTCTTTGGCTTATCAAGTTTAACTGGTGTGTCATATGTTGCAGAGAAAGTGGTTAGATTAACCCCGTTGAACATGTAAATGTGAGCACTTGTCGAGGCTTCATCATGGGGTGGGTTGGAACTTCCCCCTGTGGTGGGGGTTTGAGCAACCAAAGATTGCTGCTGCGGAAAAGGCTGAGTAAGCACAGCGGGTTGTGAATTTCCCTTGAAAAGCTTGGCCACTTCATCATGATGTGGACAGTCTCAGGTGTAGTGATCGTTGCCACAAATGAGACATGGGAATTTCGGTTTTCGTTGTGGTTGTTTTCCGATAGCAGGGGTTTGCGGTTGATTTTTTGGTTGTTCGTTGTTATTGTTCTTCTTTGTTTTATTTCTTGCTTTCTTCTTGCCCCCAGATTGTTGTGAAGGGGTTGATTGGACCGCATTCACCTTAGAGATCTGAGTTTGAGGGGGGGTAGAAGAGGGTGCAGTCGGGCTGGGAGTAGCCGTCGAAGCGGGCCGCTGAATTGTTCCAGTCGACTGGGTAGTAGATTGGGTTTTGACGGAGACAATAACTCCATCCGCATGGGAAGCAGATGATGGTTTGGATGGATCGTTAGTGGCACGGGTAGCATTCGGTATCAACTCGTACAAAGTACTGGATTGTGAATAGACTGAGTCTAAGTACTGAGCTTGGGCAATGGCTTCTTCTTCGGTGACTACACCACCCATGGAAACATCACGAGCAATTTGGGGTAACAATGATTTAGTGAACCATTCCACTAACAATTGGTCAGGAATGACCGCTTTGATTAGCCTTCGTCGTCGTCTCCATTCATGAATATGATCGGAGATATGTACGGATGTTGTCTGACGAAGGGAGGTTAATGGTTCAATACTCGTCTCATATCGAATGGGTAGTTGGAAGTGTGTGAGGAAGGACATGGCGAGAGAGTTGAAATCATGAAAGGATGCGCGTGGTAGTTCGATATACCATTTCGCTGCGGAACCCGTAAGCGTTCGTTGGAAAAGTCGCAAATGTATAGAATCATCCATGAGGGAGTTGGATGAACACCACAAATGGAAAGTCATCACATGGTTGTTTGGGTCTTCTCCGGACTTTCCGTCGAATTTTGGGATATCAGAAGGAAGTTTAGCTGGAATAGCTGGCCAAACCGGGGAATGATAAATAGGATCATTCGTTAACCGGGACAAGTCTGGAAGGTCCAGGGTAGCCAGAAAAGGTAGTTGTCGGTTAACCTGTGAGTAATGTTGGTGCGGCATGGGGACACCAGTAGGGCCAATCACTGGGTTATGTGGATAATTGTAACTAGTGGGCCCTCTTGTATGAGGTTGGTGTTGACCAGGGCACACAGGATTTGAGGTGTTTTGAGAAGCATGTGTGAGAAGAGGATAACCGGATGGGTTTTGAGGATTATGGGTTGGGTTTTGCATTTGTCCATAAGGAGGTTGTTGCGGAGTCTGAGAATTGTGTCCTGCCAAGAACTGTGGGTTTCCTGAAAAAGGGACGTTCCATGGATTGGATGTGGCGGAAACATTTTGTCCATGTGGTTGATGGTAGACTCTGGGTTGAGGCTGCCCCCCAGCATGAGGGTGCCCCCCGAACGAAATTTTTCCTCCGGTGGGAGGATGCCCCCCAGCTTGAGGTAGAGTTCTCGGAATTTGAGAACCAGACGTGAATGATTAACCAGTGCCACTGAGCGGATTAGGACCACCAAGACCGATCCCTCCGGGTTGTTGGATAGGTATGGAACCTCCCGGCATAACTTGGGTAGTAGTGGCTTGGGTAGTAGTGGTAGTGAAAGCATTCATTGCTCTGTACCCAAAAGGGAGTGATGATGTAGGCCTTGGTGTTACAGGTGTGCCAATCACAGCTTGGTTAACCACCGCGTTACCGACGGGAATAGTCGGAATGTGAGGGAATATTGTAGAATGGGCCATCTGGAGGGGAAGAGTAGACCTTGGGCCAACAGATGGCATGTTCAGACCAATGGGCGGTGTGGCTGTAAAAGTGGTGGTACCAGTAAAATGGTTTAGGGGTACAGTGTAGGAAATGGGTGCATCATTGCCCATCCCCGTTCCATAAATATCTCGCACCATGCGCAGTGGATTTCGAACAATGTCTACGGTCCAAAAAGGGTCATTGGCTAAAGGGTTTTGATGATACCCAGTCGGGATGTCAGAAGGATGGACGACGACAAATTCACCAACGGAATTGAGTTGGAGGACACGTCGTTCATATCCCTCCAGAATGCAGAAAGCTCCCGGAGATTCTGAAACAATCCAAAAATTCTCTAAAGGAGTGGGAACTTCTTCCTGG
Organism: Picea mariana; assembly: GCA_032191745.1. Taxonomy (NCBI): domain Eukaryota; kingdom Viridiplantae; phylum Streptophyta; class Pinopsida; order Pinales; family Pinaceae; genus Picea; species Picea mariana. The sequence goes on along the minus strand of JASDQU010095453.1, from coordinate 14,902 downwards.
GAAGTTGTAGTGTCTTGAACCTCGCTCTGTTGAGGAGATTCCTCCGTAGAATGAGGGGGTAAAGGGGTGTTTCCTTCCATATTTTCTGGAGGAAGTCCCTGTAGCCTCCGCGAATGGCATGGAGGGTCGATGTTGGAGAAAAAGATTCGGTGAAAGAGATCTATGGCCAACTATCAAAAAGAAATAGCATACACTAATAAAATCTAAGAATCACAACCAAGAAAACATGACCTTCTCTCGATGACCGTACTAGTTGGTGATGAAATCCAACGTCGCATGATCAAGTCAAGATAGGGCGGGGATAGGGTGGAACAGTTACAATGGCGACCTGCTTAATGGACCTATGCCTTGGTGCAAGCTTCCATGCAGTAATTGTGGATTTAACCTCCAAGGAGCCTGAGTGAGTTTGACCAATGTCTGCTCTAGGTACAATGAGAATTCCCTTCACCATCACCTCATGTAAGACCTTAAAGATTATGGCCACTAAGGTTACCAATTCGCAGTCAGCCCCTGGGCGGGAACAATTGACAGTCTGATCCGAACGTACAAGAAGGGTATCGAGCCCGAAATCAACTAAAAGGCTTCCATGCAACAAATGTGGATTTACCTTTAAGCGATCCCCATAATACAATTTGACCACCACAATCAGTTAAACCACGGAGGGTTAGTCCTCGTAGCTCACTTGAATGCGACCTCGTGCATAACCCCTGTGTGAGAGGGGGATCCCAGGAAGACTTATATGATAATTGGATTTGACTCTCCCTAACTCAGGATGCTACTGTTTGTTTTTGGAAACTTTGGAGAGTTATGCTCACAGCCTAATCCAAAGTACTAAGCCTAATCTACTGTTGGTGGAGGACCCTGGAAAAGAAAAATTCTAGATAATTTTTAATTAGCGTTCATTTTATAGTTGTTCTTTACTCAAAAGGGGTGCATGGAAGTGAAACGAATGGAATTATGACTCAGTCCCAAAAATGCATCAAAGATGATAAGCAGTCATTTCTTTTCGATGAACATCTATCTAAGGGAGAGAGAGATTTCTTTTCACTAACAAGCACAAATAAGGAATGTCCTCAAACAAATTTTCCTCAATCAAATCCTGATGTGATGCTAAAACTTTTGAGATACCTTCTAATATGCACAATCAATCATGAAGATGCCTTTTATTGTTTTCATATGAATAATGATTAATTCAAAACAATGCTTGTCTTGCTAATTATCTTCTTGGATGAATGAAAACTAGACCAACACAAGCAAGAATCATACAAACAATACACCCTCTCGTTGTGATCAAAACAAGAAGTGAAAGAAAAGAAACAATCAAAGAGAAATCAAACTTCACACCAAAAGAAATGTCGAATAACAATGATCTTGACTAAAACCAAATGAAAAGATCTGTAGGCCTTTGATGACTTTCACCAGAGTTTTTTACTTAGTCGACAAAGGAGAGAAAGACAATGCATGGGTTTCAAGCTCCAAATGACAGACAAAACTCCACAACAATAGTGAAGAAGGCTACAAAATCCAAATAGCAAGATGTTTTTTCTTCAAAAAGACAGATGTCAAAGCTGGAAAGGAAGAAGGATTGACTCACAAGGTGACCCAGCAAGAGAAACACAGAGGTACAACCCTGAAAAAACAATTATGGGAGGTTTATTGGCCAAAGGAGGGCTGGCGCTCTGTTGTCAAAGACAAGGAGTGTTATAGCACTCTGTGTAAGGCACTCAGGGAGCATTGGCACTCTGTTAACACAGGGATAGGGGCGCCAGGGTCAAAAATCTCTTAAAAGTATCAAAAATTCAAAAATTGCAGTGCAATTTTGACAATTAGGCTGAGTGTGATGGGGTAGGGAGCCAATCAGCTCATGAAATCAATCAAAAGAGGAGTGAACCAGTTCTGAAACAATCAAGGGGTAACAAGGTCTATGAGGAGAAATCAAAACAAGAGGTTTCGATTTGAGGACTCCCCAGTGGAGTCGCTAGTTTCTATTGTAGGAAAATCTCCCTGCGGACAGGTAGATTGCCTCAAAGAGATAGACCTTACTCTAAGACAGAAAATGATTAACGTGGAAACTGACTTCCTTTCAAATATATACAAACTAACACATGAGAAGGAAGGAGAATAGAAGTACCTTTTTATCGATGTTTGTCCCTGCATGCTCCAAATCGAGCTCCAAACTCTCGCTCCTCGCTGAGTCCTATAGACAAACAAAGTACGACCACTTCCTACTCTATTGATGTTAGCTTGAAAACAGATCTATCTATCAATGATATGTTCATGTAAGATCAGACACAAACTAGAAAGAAACAAGCCAAGCATGTCATACTAATGAGAATAACGACAGCGATACTTACAATCGTAGATGCGAATGCGACAGCTTCATCAAGTCCCCTTCGTCTAACCCTTGCTCGAAAGATCCACAACCTGGATGATGGCAGATTCACTGATCACTCTTCTTTGACTGACTCTGTGTTTCCTATGAGATCATAGGTTTCATGCTAACAATTCTTCCTCCTTTTTTCACCACCATAGAGCCTGCTTATATAGGTTAAGAGGAGCTTAACCTCTTGAGTTATCTTTAGAACAAGTTGAGGAATTCCCTCCTTGGATCAGGGATCTTTTGATGAAACCAAGAATTTGAATGCAACTGCCTTCTAAACTTGAGAGATCCTCCCCTTATTCTCCTCAACGAGCCAACTACTGCTTCAGATTAGACAACGCTCCCTCAAAAGGGGCATCATAGCGCTATAGCGCTCCCTAGGAATCTTGAGGGGGGCGCAAACACTTCAAATATGGATAGCGCTCCTTCAGAGGGGCAGGCAAGTGTTATAATGCTCCCCAAGACCTTATAGGGGAGCGCCAGGGCTCCTAAGGTTGATTTATGGGAGCGCTCACCCTCAAAGCCTTTATTTAAGAGCTCTTCTCAGGTGATAAAAGTTCCTTAACTTCAGTCAATCATTTTCCTCCTTCAAATCAAGTGTATGAGATGTCTTAGGTGCCTCCTTAGTGTTTTCATTATGGCAGTATGCTTGAACGACATTTGCGACACTTGTGAACAACTTGTGACACTTGCGAAAGTTGTAAGGAACATGCGACACTTACGACACTTATCGAAGTGAGAAATATTGAGGTGTAACAATGATGATGAGTAAAATAATGGTAAAGAAGAACATAAAAATAAAATCAAACCATATAGACACAAAAAAGGAAAGTATACTAAGAATAATATTTTTTACTCTAGAGAGGACAATAGATCATTTGAATAAAGTGATGGATATGTTTATGATATTTATAAACAAGAATTTCTCTTCATAGCCATGAATACAAATTCTACGAATAAAGAAAATAATTACAATCAGGAAAAAAAAAAAGATTAAGAAGAAGAAGAAGACATTGCCGAGGAAGTGACTACTGAAGTAGAACTCTTTAGTGCCTTAGAAGAAATAGACAGATTAAGGGGAAAGATAAAAAGCAGAAAGAGAAATTTCAGAAATATGAAAAGAAGGATCACGATCTTGTTGAAAATGAAAAAATGGTTGTCATCCTGAAGACCCAACTAGAAGAGGCTAAAAGGATAGAAGAAGTGGTGAGAAGCGAGTTGAAAGAAAAGAAATAAAATTGTGAGTAGATAAAAGATGAAATTTTTTCCTTAAGAAAGCAACTAGAGAAAATAAATAATCAATTGAATATAAGCTTGAAGTTTGGAAAGAGTACTGAAATATTAGACAATATTATTAGTTTCCAAAGGTCACCATTCATCAAGACAGATCTTGGCTATGACAGAAGATACAAGCACTAAGGTCACAAAGCCATCAAAAAAGGAAAATGAATAAAATACTAAAATCTATGCAAATATTCTCAAAGGCTCCATCGATAATGAAAACAACAACAAGATAGGAAATTTTGACCAATAGAAATCTGATTCTTCTCACAAGAATGAGTTCAAAATAGTCGTTCCTCCAAGAAGACCTATCACACCCCAGTACAGAAATATCTTTCTTGGTTGTTGTTTTTCTTGCAATAATTTTGGTCATAAAACAATAGATTGTAGAGATTATGAAAAAAGTGATCATCTGAGAGATAGAAATAGATATTCTTATAAGACCTTACAAGATGATTACTTGAGCAACAAAACCATAAGTTCTCATGGGTTTGCTAACAAAAACTACAATTCATTTACTCCTCTACTTGATCACAATACTAAATATTATAAGTGCAATAACTATGGGCACATACAACGTGATTGTAGAAGCAACATAATAAAGTCTCCTAAAAAAAAACATGGAAGAAGATGTTCTTACCAAGCATAAAGAAGAATACACAAAGGTCTGGAAAAGGAAGAAAGAAGAGCCAAAGAAATAAGAATGTGGACTTGCAATGTATACTCAAGACAAAGAAAGCCAATGGTACATTGATAGTGGATGTTTAAAACTCATGATATGGGATTAGAACAAATTTATCATCCTAAAAGAAGAAAAAGGAGGCAACATTACCTTTGTGGATAATGCTTTTGTAAGGATAGTTGGAAAATGTACCATTAGTCTTGATAATGGAAAGACTAAAACACATAATGTATTGTATGTTGAAGGGTTAAAACACACTCTTCTAACTGTCATTCAAATGTGTGATCAAGGTTAAGAAAGTTACCAAATTAACGAGAACTCTCCAGAGTTCTTAGTTTTTACAGGTCACATTTTTTACCCCCATTTCAAAAAATGGTGCTAGTGGTAGCACCATTTTTTGAAAGGGGGTAAAAAATGCGACCACTAAAAAATGAGAATGCCACCGGTAGCACCCTTTTTGGGGGGATGGTTAAAATTTTGACTTGTTTGACATCACAACCTTGAGAATTGATATCATTGCAGACAAAACCCTTAAAATAGACCCTTAAATTTTGACTTGTTTAAAATGATGGCCATCACAAAAACTTAAAACCTTAAAATTGACCCTGAGTCGAAAAGTGATGTTACCAGTGTCACCCATTTGTTTTTTGGAATTAAAATTAATACATAATTGAAATCGTGGCCTTTAGAACTGGTACCATCACTGAGAAGAAACTCAAAATTGACTCCTAAAACACTACAAAATTAATATATTTATTTTATTTTTAAATTTACATTAAAAATGAATAAATTAAAAAAATAAAACTTTGTAGAAAAAATGAGAGAAGAGAGATTCCAAAATCCAAATAGAGTTAGAATCATTAGAAAAAAAGAGTGAAGAAAGAGATATAAAACTCCAAATAGAGCTAGAGGAAATGATTGACAAAAAAATTAAAGATACCATTCAAACTCAAATAGAGGATAGATTCTTAGGGGTCAAGAGTGAATTGCAGACAATGAAGGATAAAATTCAAGAAATGGAAAAACATAAACAATCAACCCAAGAAGGAGGGGTTGAAGAAAATCACAACTTGAGAGATAGGATTAAAGAGCTAGAAGAAAAACTAACCAACAATTTGACCCTCAGTAATATGGAAAACAAATTGGATATCAAAACCATCAAAGAGGAAATGAATAAGCTAATCGAACCAGACCATGAGCATAAAAAAAGAGCCTTGAACCTCATAATTTTTTGTATAAAATAAAAACAAGAGGATACACTAGCAATAGTAAAAGAAGAATTAAATAATAAATCAAAAATTGATACACCTTACCTCATAGAAGCAAAGAGGCTAGGAAAAATAATTGATCACAAAGATAGGTTGATCCGTGTCAAAGCAAGTTGTAATAACCATAAATATAGGATACTTAGTAAATCTACGAGCTTAAAAGGGTTGGGAATATTTATAAAATAAGACCTCATTACTGAAGACCAAGTTGAATTAAGGAAGGAAGTTCAAAAGGTAAAAGAAGCCAGAAAAGAAGGAAAATGGGAAATAATTAGAAATCGAAAAGCTATTGTTAGGGATAGAGACTGAAAGGATAATAATAAATAGGAATTTGGGACACTTGAGATCCTTTTTTGGAATTGTTGTGGCTTTCCATGGTGCAAAGGTCCTATGATAAGTTGGATCCCAAGTGATATTGATATTATTTGTCTAGTTGAAACTTGGGAGCATGAGGAGTCTAAGGTCCCTAACATAGAAGGATTTGTCTTGTGGTCAAAATGGAACACTAAATCCCACCATAGAGGGATAGGATACATATCTTATTATATTAGAAAGATAATTTATCCTCACATTCAACTTCATAAGATTGACCCTCTCAATCAGTACATTTGGATAGAAATTTCAGACACCAATGCTAAGAAGATGTATTTAGCAATTTGTTATTTTGCACCTATTAATTCTACTTTTTATAAGAAAAATAATCTAGATAACAATTGTCCCTTTAATAATTTAGAACAAGATATTTATAGTTTGAAAAATGAAGGTAATATCCTCCTGCTAGGAGACTTTAATGCTAGGACTGCAACTAAACAAGCTACTCTTTTAAGTATCGATTCCAACCATAATACTTTATGGCTAGATGAGGACCTTGTTTTATCTAATAGCTACAAAAGAAGCTCTGAAGACCTAATTGAGAATTTGTTTGGTATTGAGTTGGTCAAGCTCTACAACTCTCAAGACCTAATAATTTGCAATGGAGTAATGAAGTGGCCAAACTCCAACCAGATGACTTGTATTCATGGGATAGGTAGTAGTGTTGTAGATTATTTTATATCTGATATCCCTGTTTCCAACCAAATAGCAACTTTTGACCTTTTAAATGACCATGATCCTGACTCTGATCATAAACCTTTAACCCTAACTCTAAAATTTTCCATTCATAGGAGCGCCATTGAAGAGAATTATGATAATCAAAGGAATTTGCGCTTTGACAAAAGTAAAGTTGACATTTTCTTAAATGATTTAAATAGTAAATTAAATATCCTAACTTATAAGGACAACATTGAAGAACTCTATCATAATTTTACATTCCACTTCTATTAAAAAGTTCTCTTTCGAGGTGTCCTATAAAAATAATAATAGAATGACCAATTCTTGGTATGATAAAGAATGTGAAATTGCTAGGAAATCCATTAGGGATGCTTCTAATGAGTCCTTAAAACTCGATAAGATCAATATGTGCAAAGCCCTAATTAAAAGGGAAAACAAACACTATATCAATTAAAGGCAAGAGCAACTTTAACAACTATATAAGATGGATCCTAAGAAGTTCTGGAGCCAAATTCTAAACCGCAATACTAAAGAAAATAATAGGATTCCCTTAAGGGACTAGAATTTCTACCTTAAAAGTCTTGACAAGTTCCCTAATTCCATGGACATCATTCCTATAATTCTAGCCATGGACACCATGGCTAGAAAGTCACGATAAAAGAGATAAAGGCCAGTTGGGTTTAGGATATATAATTCAACTGTGGACCATCTTGTTATCTTTATGATCATTGTAGAGTAGTTTCACAATACTAAAACCAACAGTTTTTGTTGTTTTGTTGACTTTAGAAAATCTTTTGACATGGTTCCTAGGAAAAAGCTTTGGAATAGGTTGGAAGAGATAAAAGTGCCTCTCGAGTTGAGGGCTACTACAATAAGGATGCATGAGAACATTATTGCTAAGTTTAAAAACACTAAGGTCTAGTCAAAAAGAGATTAACTGCAATATCAGAGTCAAACAAGGTTGTCCCTTGTCCCCTACCCTTTTTGGCGTATACATTGACAAGTTAGAAGATTGCTTGGAAACAGAAGGTTGTGTCGACCCTACTCTCACTACTATAGTCATCAATATTCTTCTTTATGATGATGATATCGTTCTTGTGGCAAGGATTCCCCATGATCTTGAAAACCAACTAAGAATCCTCAAGGATTTTTTCTTCAATATGGGTATGACTATTAATATTGATAAAACTAAGGTTGTGATTATTAAATCCAATAAGATCCCTTATGATACCTTTGTATATGACAACAACAACTTGGAGGAAGTGACTTCATACAAATATCTTGGAATTGATATTCACCACAAGCTCAATTGGAATTATAGCATTGAGAAACAGATTATTGGGGGATGGAAAGCTTATTATGGGCTTGAAAACAATTGTAAATCAGCTAATCTTTGGAGTTGGGATAAGAATAAACTCCTCTTTGAGACTCTTGTTACACATGTTATTCTTTATGGATGTGAAGTCTGGGGATGTAGTATCTCTCGTGAATCCTAGAGAAAGATAAAGAAAATAAAAAAGAATTTTATAACCTATAATCTCAAAATTAAAGGAAATACGCCCTATCCCATCCTCCTCTTAAAAGAAAGCCTCTCCCCCATCGAGAGAATGGATATGACTAGATACCTAATGTATAAGAACAGGTTAAACAACATGGAAGACAAGAGGTTTCCTAAAATTTCTTCAAAATTGATTCATAACCACCATCGACTGAAGTGAGGATGGCATAAAGATGCTCGGTCTTGGCTAAACTATTGGGGAATCAAGGAAGACACCATTTTGTAGAATAAAGACACTATTAAAAAAAATTCCAAATCAAAATTTAAGGAGAAAATGTGGTGTGATAAAGAGTTAGAGGAAAAAATAAAACTAAGGTATTATAAGGATGTAATCAACCCTAATATAGAATATCAAAATTATCTATCTATTTTTCCAAGTGTAAAGAAAAAAATAAGCATTGCTAAGATAAGAACAAATTCTCACGAGCTCGATAGTGAAACTGGGCATTGGTCAATTCCTAAAATGCCATGGGATGAAAGAGCATGTCACCTTTGTGACACTAAGAAGGTTGAAAATGAAAAACACTTTCTCTTAGATTTTCCAACCTATACCTATGTTAGATCTCATTTTCAAAATATTTGTCACACTACCAA
>JASDQU010095452.1:19827-34723 GCA_032191745.1 Picea mariana | reverse complement strand
TTTCAGTCTGCTCCTAAACAAAGTCATTTGGTAGTTGTCAAAATGATATTTAAATACTTGAAGGGAACAATGACTTATGGTCTGTGGTATCCTAGAAATCAGAATTTCCAGTTAACTGCTTATTCAAATGCAGACTGGGCAAACTGTTTTGATGAGAGAAAAAGAACAAGTGGAGGAGCATTCTTTTTGGGTGACTCATTAGTTGCATGGCTTAGTAAAAAGCAAGGATCCATTTCATTATCCACTACAGAGGAAGAATACATTGTTGTTGCTACTTGCTGCACACAAATCTTATGGATGATACAAACTCTTGCAGATTTGAAGGTAACTTACACTGACCCTATTCCAATTCATTGTGATAACACTAGTGCCATTAGTGTCTCCAAGAATCTTGTTCTTCATTCCAAGACTAAGCATATTCCAATAAAGTACCATTTTCTCAGAGAACAAGTTACAAACAGAATTTTACAGCTGAATTATATTCCTTCCAAAGAACAGATGGTTGATATCTTTACTAAACCACTAGCAGTGACCCCTTTTGGATATCTTCGTCAAAAATTGGGGGTTATAATTTCTTGTGCCTAATCTTCTCACATGGTCAGGGGGAGTACTTATTGAATATCTGGTGTACTTCCATGATGCTTATAGTCGACAGGGGGAGCATGTTTTGCAACAAGATCAGGGGAAGAATGTTTCTTCTTTGACATTGATGTCAAAGGGGGAGAAAAGAGTTCGAGAGAAGAGTCGAGTCTGAATGCATGCGGGTGCTTGTATTTCCATCAATGCAAAAGGGGGAGATTGTTAGCAAATATTTAACAGACAGTGAATGACATGAGTACAGGAAGAATGTACAGAGGATTGTTGGCATGTTTTACAGGCAGCGTATACTTGTCATTGATGGCAAGTACAGTAGTGATGATGGCTTGAGTACACCAGCGATGATCAGCGGTGCAGTGATAATCGGGGAAGAGCAACAACCATGTTCATTGGATCTCTTCCTGAATTCTCGATGGCCATCATATCTGAATAAGAGCATGCTGAAGAGCTAGGCTCGTAAGGTGTGAGAAGCATTTATGTTCATTGGATCCCCTTCAAATTCTCGATAGAACGAGGGTCGTCAGATATGAATATAGACAAGAAGAGTGCACTGAAGAGGAGGACAGATCTCAGACATTAGATCCAAGCACAGGACCCAACCATTATTGGATCAAGGAGAACCTGCACTCTCTTTAAGGTACAAGGAGAAGTGGGCATACAAAATTCCGAAAGAAGGAGGACCGTCCATTTACAGGTAGGACACGTGGGGATAGATCACCAGTTCGCTGACTGGAGATTCAAAGGAATGATGCTCCCTAACCTCTCGAAATTGCGATATGCAAAATCGCGATTTAATCTCAGCCGTTAGATTAAGGTTGAATCTGGACCATTGATTCCAGTCCATGTCAGAGTTTCGGGGATCGAGAGTTGGAGATGTCAAGTAATATCATCCACAGGAATATCGATTTCGCGATATGCAAAATCGCGACTTAATCGCAGCCATTGAATCAAGATCAAATCTGGACCATTGATCCAACTTCATATCAGAGTTTCACGAATCACAACATGGAGAGGGAAAAGGAACAATTCAACAAGAATTCTGAAATCGCGATATGCAAAATTGCGATTTAATCGCAGCCATTGAATCAAGATTTAATTTGGACCGTTGATCCAAGTCCATTTCGGGGTTTCAAGGATCGAGTGTTGGATATGTCAAAGAATATTAACATCAAGAATCCCGATATCACGATATGCGAAATTGCGACGAAATTGCAACCGTCAGATCAAGATGTGATCTGGACCGTTGATATGACTCCATTATGGAGCTTCGTGGATCAAGACTTTGAAGTGACAAAAACACTGAACGTCAAGAGTGTCAAAATCGCGATGTGTGAAATCTCAACTGAATCTGAACCGTCAGATCAAGAAGTGATTTGGATCGTTGATCCGACTTCTTTACGGAGTTTCATGGATCAAGATTTGGAAGTGTCAAGAACATTGAACATCAGGAATGTTGAAATCGTGATATGCGAAATTGCGGAATGATCTGAACCGTCAGATCAAGTGTTGATCGGAGGGTTATTGTTCTCTCTCACAGTTAACTCCTCAGTTTCGAATCTGTTAGTGAAATGGATTCATGATTTCTGATTAGTTGGCATTTCAGTTGCTGAGACAGTTGTCTTCCTTTTTCCTAAGGAGATGGGCAGTTGAACCGCCATGAGTGTGTATAAAATAAAATGAGACAGATAGCGTGAGGTTGGTTGTTCTGTATGAAAAAAATGAATGAAACTGTAAGAAAGGAAAAATCATAGAATGTGCTCTATGAGATTGAAAATATGCACAGTGTGAGATGAAACTCAGAGAAGAGTAACAGATGATGAAGAGAAGCAGAAGCAGAGTAGAATGACAGAACAAGTTGATGCAAAGCACACCTATTGAACAGACAAAGGAAAAGAAGAATAGCAGAACAGTGAGTAGAAGACTAGATTTACAGAACAAAGAAAGATTGGTAAGAATTGATTTATCTGCATAGTTGACTGTTTATTTATTCATACATATTCTAGGGAGGTTGGGAGGTGGTCGGGAGGACTGTTGTCCTCAAAATTTCAAGTGATATCTTGAAAACAGGAAGTTGTAGCTTCCATATGGTTGCAGCCAGAGAAACCAGGGTGGCAGGGTGGTGCAAGGGAGAACAAGTGTTCTCTGTTATACAGGTTGGAGTCTGTGTAACTGAAAGTTGGTGCTTCCATCCAGTTGGTGTTGGAACATTAAGGGAGTTGGTGCTTCCTTCTAGTGGGTGCTAGAGAAACCAAAGAGTTGGTGCTCTCAAACAAGTTGCAACTTGTAAAACAGAGGTAGCAGCCTCACATTGAGTTGGTGCTCAATTATAGATGATGTACAGAACTTAAAATACTGCCTATCATTTCGAAGAAGAAGAGGTTTTCTCCCTTTATGGTTTTCCTCGTGAAAATCTATCTCTGTTTATACCTTATGTGTGACTGATGCTCTTTACTTTTACAGTCCATATGTTGTATATTGTTGATGATCACTTGAAGAAAGATTAATAATGTTTTAATAGACTTAAGATTGTTTAAGCTCAATTACAACTGATTCACCCCCTCTCTCAGTTGTCTTAGTAATTTCAACACATGGACAGGGCCGAATTCGGCCCTATCAGCCTCCTAAAACACAATGTAAATAATTAAAAAATTATTTAACAAGGAAAATGTTATACTTACTTGGACCATCGACAACAAACCTCCAGCACCGGTAGCAACAACCTCCAGCACCAACCACCCGCAACAATCACTAGCACCAACAACCGCCAGCACCAACCACCAGTGACAACATTTGCCAGCACCAACCAACAACTAGAACTAATCTACATCAAACAACATTCAAATAGTTCGAAAAAATGTGGATGGGGCGATGTGCGGGTGATATATAAAACATTTTTCGACCGAAATATTTTTTCAGACGAACATCTTTTCGACCGAAAAATGTTACCAAAAAAAATATGTCTGAATAATATGGTACACGACAGTTGCATCCATTGTCAGGGTACTGTTTGATTTGACATCTAAAGGTTTGGCCGAAAAGATGTGTCTTTCGGCCGATATAATTATTAGTTCAACCGAAAAATGTCAGTAGGAATTTTGGAGACCCGATTCTCTCAAAAGTGTTACCCAACTTCATGATTTCACCCCCTTGCTTTCTATTACTAGGCTTGTTGGTACAACAAAGTATGCATCCTCTAATATACCGAGTTACATATTCTTTCATTATGGTCCGGCCAATACACATACCTCTATAAGTTGGCAACTGTGTTCCCAACACCAAAATGTCCTACAACCTTGGAGGTGTGAGCTTCTCCAATAAGTTGCAATCATTCACTCTTAGGAACATAGAGCTTGTATAGATTGTATAGCAACCCATTCTAAATATGATAATCATCCTTTCCATCACCTTCTTCTACATGAATTTGGTCATGTAGATATTGAAACACCTCTTTAAATTCCTCATTTTTTATGTGTTAGAAAAGTAGGTGTGCTTGTTTCACCATAGACAATATAACAATATTGTCACCCAACCATAGGTTGAAGCCACCCCCGAGCACCTTAACCTTGACAGAGAATAATTCTGGAAGCAAACGCTAGGCATAATATCCAATCAATGTAGTGTATCACTCTCCAGAGTTATCATACCAAGCAGAAAGTCCAAATCATAACCAAGAGAGAGTCCAAGCCTAAAACCGAAAATACAAGTTGTCATAACTACAGTTGCAGCTACTCTCCAAACTTGTGCACAACTAAATTTTTGCAGTTGTGAGTGAGTGTGTGCTAAATGAGCTATAATGCTCTGAATTTATATTATTCCTTCTTATTTTTCTGGGTCAACTTCTCTTCACGGGGGATAAAACTCGATATTTAATTAATATCTTTAGCCGACTTATCTTCTAGGATTATTGTTCAAAGCTTTATGGTTTCTCTTTCTTCCCAAAATATTCTAGTCTTGTCAATGTTTCACATGGAGGTTAATACCTCCCACAACTACCATAATATCAACACTCCCTCTTATCTAGGGAGGTATTGAAAGAATGGTCTTGATCACAAACATACCAGTCAATCGGTAGCATCATCATAGCCACACAGTCTATCTCATGATTAAATCACGAGCACCATCATCACTATTAGTATCATCTGATAGCATCTACTACATCATCTCTCAAATCCATACTCCATCTGAGTAATCAGGCATGATGTTGAATAAGTCACTTACTCCATAGATTGATATAAGAACCATTCTTCTAATCTGGACATATGTCCTAGAAGAAAAATTGTTCCAACAGATGCTAGAAGCCATACCATGGGCTACAACGACTATTCTTCTAATTTGGACATACGTCCTACAAGAATAAATGTACTTGACCATTTTTTGCCTAGAGAATATCTGTCCACCAGCACACTGACTATCTAGCTAGTTGGTAATCATTTCCAACACTACTGATAGTCTTCATGGCAATCAGAACAATGCCATTCAATAGAACATAATTGTGTCTATCCATAGTAGTACACAACTATTATCCAGTGGTACACAACCACACCAAGTAGCACACGGCTAATTAATCAGTGACACATAGTTCCAACCAGTGGAACACATCCACCACAGTAGCATACATCTATTGTCCAGAGACATACAATCTCCACGAAAATATTATCATCTAATATCAACCTAAATTAAAAGATATCATGATATAAACTAATTCATGAGGACCATTCTTCCAATCACATCTGTGATATCTGGAAGAGCATCTTTCCTCAGAAGGTAAAACATCAACCATGGGCTATCTGGACTATTCTTCTTAAGCATAGAAGAATAATTGTCCCTGATTTCTAAGCCTAGACCATTCACCTAACTGGACCATTTCTCGAGCACTAATCATAGTGCAACCTAGAGAGAATGAGTCTTCCCTAGGGAATGCATGTCCTTGATTGTTGAACCTAGACCATTCACCTAACTGGGCCATTCCTCTGGCACTAATAATAGTGCAACCTGGATAGAATGAGTTTTCCCTAGGGAATGAATGTCTGGACCATTTCCTAATGGAAATGATTGTCCTTCACCCACCTCCAAAATGGACCATTCTTCGAAACGGCTCACAACTGTGAACTTCGAAAGAATGACTGCCCAGTGAGGTCGGTCATTCTACTTGACCACTACTTAGAGTGAATCCCAAGAAGAATGATTGTCCTAGACCATTCCCCCACACTGGACACAAGGGGAATAGTTGTCTATGGTACATCAGTAATCTATCGAGCCATTTTTATTACGAAAATGATTGTCTGATCTAGACCATTTTCCAAACTGGAAAATGCATGTCCATCAAAAATCTCAAACCACTTTCTGAATTGGAAAGGAACTATTCATCCTGGACCATTTTTCGAACTGAAAAATGATTGTCCATAAATCAATAACACATTAGTTCTCCCTCCCAACCTAGGAGTAATATCTTCCTTTTTCAATAAGGAAGTCATCTTCACGAGCCCCAGCTTGTTTCTTAAGTACGTAAACTTTTCATATTGGACAGAGGCTTTACCAAAATATATGTTATCTAATCATCTATGGAGATATATTGGAGAACCACTTCTCTTTTCTGGACTTCATCACGGAGAATATAATTCTTGATCTCAATGTACTTTGGTCCGTCATGGAACATTGGTTTTCTCTAAAGGCTTCATATAGCACTGATCATTACAATATATCATGGTCGAGTTAAGCACTTTTGTTTCCTGCTAGCTCATGACATCGTGGAAAATCTCAAACTGAAACATATCCAAGTAGCACTTCTTCTGTCATCCTGGTATTTTTCCATGGATTAGCAATCCATCATGTCATACTTCTGAGTAATTATTATGATACGCTATCTCTGTTATATAAATTTTTCACCACACTTCTACTGTATATGAGATACTCCGCATCAAGTTTTTTGATTCCATACAAGGTCTTCTTATATCTGCATGCATGGTTCTCTTTCTGGTATAAGCTTCTTTCTCAATTTTCTTTATTTGGAAGAACAGTATTTTGTATGTAGATTCCAATCCATGGATACTACAGGAGGTATATTTGGTTTACTAAAACGAGCTCTCATCATAGTCTTTTCCCTTCTTCTAGAAGAACTTCTTAATTTCATAATGCTTCCATTCATAAGTCCTTTTCACATTTTCTTACATACATTTTTCTTTATCATAACTTCCATTTATTCTTCTTGATTGTTTCTAGTGGGTTCAAACCAATATGGTGGTCTTTGTGATTCTTGGTATAATAACTGGTTGTTATGGATTTTCTTTCTTTCTTGGAATATTCATGTTCTTACTCATGTCTCTATTTATCTCTTGGGTCCATGGAGTCTTCTATATATTCCATTCCCTGAACATTCCAACTTCTTCCTTTCATCATAGGATCATGGATGTAGATGGACAACCAAGGATACTTTAATGTTTCTTATCATGGCTGTTATTTTCAATGGGAACATGGACAGATACTTCATAATACTTAATGGATCATATCATTTATGATTAGATCCATCCTAATCCTTTCTCATGCATGAATGCATGCTCTTATTTTGGAATTATGTAGTTAGATCCCTCCATCTAAGAGAGTCCATGCTTCTGTCTGCATCATTATTGCCTTCTGCAATGTGTCACAAGTCTTTTTCTAATTTCCTCTTGATTGTTGACTTCTTTTTGTTTTGACTTATACTGGGTATCTTCAAGTTTTATTCTGATTTCGGCTTATATGGAAGTTGCTACTTATATAATATCTTCCATAGGAATTGTTACCAAGGATTGTCAATGTACTTCATCTGCTCATGTGTATTGCTTGACTTGTAGTCATCATGATAGAAATCCTTATCTTGTTATTCTTCCATAGGTATTGTTTCACTTGAAAATGTTATCTTCTAAGAAATAGATATATGATATGTACAGAAACTATGTAAACATGGTATGTACAAGAACTTTGAAGAATATTGTTACCTTGACTTAGAAGAAGAAGTATGTTTTATCTTGCTTGGCCTTCTTTGAGGGTTCCCTTACTTTCGCAACTGATGCTTCATCTATTTCCTTCCTTTACTTTAACTTAGGACAATGGTTGCTATAGTGACCTTATTTTCAACAATTGAAGCATTGTATCCTTGACATATCCTTTTCTTGATTTAGTTTCTTCCTCAAGCCAAACTTTTTCTTATTCCCGAAATTCTTGAAACTTTTTGTGAAGGCTTGATCTTTGTATTTATTTTGGGATTTCTCTTTTGCATTAATCCTTGATTCTTCTTGTGTAAAGCAAGTCCAAAGTTATTCAAATGTGGGATACGCCTTTCTTTTGTTCATGCTTGCGGAAAATGCATCCCATGTCTTGGGAAGGCCATTGAGTACTATATTTACCAGTTCCTTTTCTGAAATGATTTCTTCAATATCTTGTATTTGATCTCTTAACTGAGAGATTATTACAAATTATGATGTTATGTTGTCATCTACATTTAGTTTCATGTCACGGAGCTCATTCTTCAGACTCATTACTTGTCCAATTTTTCTGACTAAGAAGAGGTTAGTTAGGGCATCGTACATCTTCTTAGATGAGTTAAGATGGGATATGTAGGGTATCAAGTGGTATTTTACAGAGTCCACTATGATTCTCATGGCATTGATGTCATTGTCCTTGAACTTCTCCATAATTGCAATGTTTTTAGGTTCCTTCTCTTTTCCTTCTTCAAACTGTGGTTCTGCGATCTTTCCTTTCATGATATCCAACACTTTATTATTGGAAAGGATGAGGTCAATCCTTGTCTTCCATGATCTGAAGTTAGAATCCCCTTCTAACTTGTTTTATGACTTCATAGAGTAAGTAATGACATCTTTGACTTGGTCAACCTTTGACTTTAACTTGGTCAACCTTTGACTTTGACAAAAAACTCAAATTTGACGTCTTAGCTTGTTGAGAGTACCATGGGGTGCATTGGTTAGGGTGCACTAGGCTATCCATAAATTAGAACAATCTCTTCACTTAAGGTGCCTCAACAAGAGGGTTAGGTTTTTGTTGTTGTAGCAAAACATTTGACTGCAACTGCAACTGTAACTGAGAAAATCCTCTCAATCTATATTCTAATGGTTAGACTGTCTGAAGATAATGTGGGCCCATAACCTGTTAGAAAAGTAGGTGTTCTCATTTCACCATAGATAATATAACAATATTATCACCAAACCATAGGTCAAAGCCACCCCCGAGCACCTTAACCTTGATAGAGAATAATTATGGAAGAAAACCCTAGGTCTAATAGCCAATCAAGGTAGTCAATCACTCTCCAAAGTTAACATACCAACCAGAAAGTCCAAAACATAACCAAGAGAGATTCCAAGCCTAAAACCGAAAATACAATTTGTAGTAGTTATAGTTGCAGCTACTCTCCAGACTTCTGCACAACTAAATTTCTGCAATTGTGAGTGAGTGTGTGCTAAATGATCTCTAGCTCTCTGTATTTATACTATTCCTTCTTAGCTTTATGGGCTGACTTCTCTTCCTGGGGGATAAAACTCAATATTAAATTAATATCTTTAGTCAACTTGTCTTCTAGGCTTATTGTTCAAATATTTAGGGTTTCTCTTGCTTCCCAAAATATTCTAGTCTTGTCAAGGTTACAGTTGAAGGTTAATACCTCCCACAGCTACCCTAATATCAACACTATGTATGCCTTTGTGTATGCATCATGGGTAAAATTATCCATGTGCATAAGAGTTCCCAAAGTTGTAATCTTGGATGTGGGTGGTCTTGAAAGCATGTACGACAACTTATTAGTGTTTCCCTTCTTATATTTGATGACTAGATGAAATTGTTTCAAAAACCCCATCCACTTGTAATGTTTGGTTTGTTGTAGCTTACTTTTTTATTGCTAATACTGCAGTGGCCAGTGATCAGTGTGGACAATGGTTTCCTTTCCCATTAGATAGTGCTTCCATTTCTTGATAGATTGAACCAGGGCATAGATTTTCTTATCATATGTAGGGTAGTTTAGAAATTCCCCATGAACCATCTCAAAATGATAGCATATTGTCTTACCTCCTTGCAGCAAGACCACCTCCATAACACATCCACTTGCATATGTCTCCACTTAGAAGGACTTATGTAAGTTATGCAATGCAATAACTAGTGCTTGAATTATCTTATATTTAATCTCATTGAAATATTTATGTTGATTCTTTCCCCACTCAAAACTCTTACCACTGGATATTATGGCATGGAGTAGTGTAGCTACCACTAAAAAGGATGATATGAAATTTCTTAGGTATTGTGTTGCCCCAAAAAAACTCCTAACTTCAGTGAAATTAGTAGGAATTGGCCACTTGATGATGGCCTCCCTCCTTGTGGAATCTATCTTAAGTTCCCCTCCACCAATCACATACCCCAAATACACCAATGGCTACAGAGAAAACTCTCATTTCTTAAGGTTAGCTAGCAGTTGATGATTTTTTATAGTTTCTAACACCTTTCTAAGATGTGAGATGTGATCTTCCCAAGTAGCGGTTATAAACCAATATGTCATCCAAATACACTATTACAAATGAATCTAAATAGGGACACAATATATCATTCATGAAATGCATAAATGTAGCTAGTGCATTACATAAACCAAAAGGCCTGACCAACCATTCATATGGGCCTTTCCATGTCTTGAAGGTGATCTTCCATGTGTCTTCTTCTTTAACACATACCTAGCAGTATCCCAATTTGAGATCCAACTAAGTGAATTACCTTGCATGTTGCAACTGGTCTAATAAATCATTGATCCTAGGAAGAGGGTATTGATTCTTGAGTGTGATCTTGTTCAAATCTTTGTAGTCAATACACATTCACCAAATCCCATCCTTCTTGGACACTATGACGATAGGTGGCATACGAGGTGAGGTGAATGGTCTAATAACTCTCTACTCCAATAGTTGTTACAACTATTTTTTTACTTCATCTTCTTCCAAAACAAACTGTCTATCCAACTCAATATTTGGTAATGGGGAGCCAAGAAGAAATTGTATCTTGTGCTCCACTTCATCAATAAAACTTGCACTTATAGAAAACTTGATATTACATTTTTTAGTGACTTTGATATTTTCATCCTTATTCACACATATAATGGATATGGGCTCGGATGATCATGAACCTCCAACCCAAACTTGATGACCAGATAAATTGCTATGAAGTTGGTTTGTGAACCAAAGTTAAATAGAGCATCTACCTTTGTATTTTGACATGGATCTTGATATGGAATAGTTTTTTCAGCTCCTTCTCTTTCTTATGATGAAGGCTACTTATATTTAAATCCTTATGCATTGAGGTGAAGAAAATATCCGCATCCACATCTGAGCTACTCTCTACCTCGTTCTGTGAATCCTTGACTAGCAGGTTCTTCTTCTTGGCATCCTTCTTATGATCAACTCTAGATGTAGCTTTCAAAATTTCTCTTCAATGTGACCATCAATATTGCAATGGTTGTAGTGGTTTTTTGGATCCTTTCATTAATGTGCAATGGCTATCATCTTCTCATCTTTATGTTTCCACTTCTTCTCCCCTTATTGGAATATTCTTGGTGGTCTTTCTTTATAGAACCACTTGGTTTTCCTTTATTATGGCCTATGATCTCCAGATATTGTTCTTCCACACATGCCTCATCAATGGTCCTAGGTTTAAATAGTATCACTTGATTTCGCAAATGACTTTGTAGACCCCCCAAATACTTTAGGAGCACATATGGGTTCTTGGGAGAGATACCCAATATTATCATTGTCTCCTTGAATTCAGTGGTGTATCCTTGCACACTCTGCCCTTACCTCTACCAAAAGTGATGCATGTTATAGCACAAGTTGTAGGTTGGTAAAATACTGACCCAACCACAAAGCAACTGCTACAACTTCGGAATCCTACCCCCATTGTCACCTTGATGTAGGTCACGGACTTCAAGGGTGACTAGGTCACTCTAGGGAGGCAATCTCAGTGACCCTAGGGGAAAGAGATGGATATGGATTGAGATGGAAGTTAATCCCCTAGAGGTCAAGTCTAAGTGGACTAAAATGTGGGAAGATATGCCTTGTAAGTCAAGTGATTGTTGCCCCAAAGGTATAGTACTTCTCTGGATGATTGTACCTTCCTGAGACACAAGAAAATGCAACCTACAATGATATATGTTAGTATGGATCAGCAAGTTAAGTGTGTTGTCCCTAATTTGCAGCAGTAGATGACAGTTTATATCAGCAATTAAGGCATTCAAATAATCATGTAAAGAATGAGATCAATCAACAATATTATCAATAAGTATGCCAATCAAGTATGACTGAAAAAATGGCACTTTAAGGCTGAATAAAGAAAGTTGTTATAACATGTATTTTCTGCAGAAAATTGTAGCCTTATGGCTGTATATTTTAGTCACTTATATCAGAAAATTACACAATCAAATTATGCCAATAGTTAGCCCAAAATATGCACCCTAGTTGGTAGAGTTAGTGTGCAAAATTTAAGAGCTAGTCTAAGGATAGTTTAGGAGTTATGATTAGTAGTTTATCTAGGTTAGGTCAGCCCTAATGTCTGTAGGTTTGGGTGTGTAACAGAAATTAAAGTGGTGGGAGAGAGGGGACGCCCTAGTAGGGGAAGACTCCTCTCAATAAGGCAAACCAACTCCATGCAAGAGACCTTTCAAAAGATAAAATTTCATGTTTCCCAAGGCAATGATTTTATATCTCCAATGCAAAAATATATGACTAGTGCCTTTACTATTGGGTTAATGGATTCAAATAAAGAAAGAGCTAGAGAAGCTACCTCTTTGGGTGTGTAAGCCCATTTACTTCCCAAAGAAAGTTTCTCTAACTAGGGTTTAAGCTAAAAGGGTGCATGTCCTTATACTTCTCTTAGAAAACCCTTGTTCAACCAATAACATGAAGCATAAAATGATGAAGAATATGGTGGGGGTGTATTCCCTTATACTTCCCACCTAGATCCTAGCACAACAACCCTTGACTTGAAAAGAATGATATCATAAGAGTAAAATACCATGCCAAAATCAAGAAAGATGTTAAGATAATCCACCATAAAATATAGAAATCTTTCATCCAAGGCTAGCACCTCACTCCTCCATCAACCATTCATCAAGATATCCATAAACAAGTGCACAAGACACATATAGAGCCAAAGATAGTGAAAATTTCAGACTAATTATTCTCACAATGAGGGAGAGTTATGTTAAAATGAGATCTTATGATCTCTTATTTATACAAAATGTCACCAAGGTGACTTGTCCACAAATTAAGGGGTAAACCACAATACTAGGGGTCAACAACCTTAATATTTCCCCCTTTAACAAAGTAATATTAAAAAATTCATCTAAAGTTTCACTTTTTTCACATCTAAACCCTAATTTTACATGGACGTCTCCAAAGGACACATTGCAAGCATTTAGATAATATCATCATGGTGAAGACCCTCTTCTCCTCAAAACGTTCATGTGTCAATGAGTGGCACCTCACCACCAAGCCCTAACCCCCCTAGGTGATGTCATGCCTCTAGAAATGATGTTTTTCCTCTCCTAGGAAAAACTTTTGGCATGTGGGGGATAGGCTATGTCATCCAAGTCATCATCAAGGCCTTCCAAGTTTTATCTTTCTCATCCATAATGTGGGCCCTTAGCATCCAACCTATGGGCTTGTAGCCCCATGGAAGCCTAAGCTAGGTGTGTTCTCCCAAAACTGTCCACCAACTAGGTCCTGCAAAGACAAATGAGCATGCTCTCCAAGGATATCAAGTCACAACATCATGATAAGTGAATCCAATAAATAAATGAGCCATCTAAGCATGTGCATCAAAGATCACTATATCAACCAATTAATTGCTCAAAGACACGGTGTGACTTGTCAAGCTTGAATATGGAAGGGTTGACGAGGTGTCCTATTGGGTAGATCTTTCCCTAGGTCAAGGAGAATTTCCAAGAGATCCCTCTCTAAGCCAGGTAAATTGGATGAAGTGGTTGGGGTCAAGACTCAATGGGCATAGAGCTCATGACATACAAGGGGTTGTAGTGTCTGTTACACATCAAAATTACTCACTTTGATAGTGTCGCAAGTGTCGTCATTACAAGTGTCACAAGTGTCGCATTTGGCTCACAAGTGTCGCAAGTGTCAAGGAAAACATACTGCCATGATGCATATGTCGTGCCTATAACGACATGAGAAGGACACATGACACCCATCAAACACTTGATTTGGAAGAGGAGGAATGGCTAACTGGGCTTATGAACCTCTTTCCATCTGAAAGAACCCAAAAAACTGAGTTTTTGGAGGAGAACACTCCCCTATACCTCTCTCAGCAGTGCTAGCGCCCCCTAATACACTATATGGGAGAGTTATAACACTACCTTTTCCCTTTTGGAGGAGCACTACTACTTTTGGGAGTGTTGGAACCCCCCTAAACCTTTCTAGGCAGCATTATAATGCTCTGACACTCCTTTTGAGGGAGCGCTACCTATTCTGGGCAATAGTTGGTTTGTTGAGAAGAATGGGGGAAAGATCTTTTCAATCTTGGAAGGCAGTTGGATTTGAATCCCTAGTTCAACCATGATCTTAGGGAAGATCCCTAACTCAAGGAGGAAAATCCTCAACTCCCCACAATGATATCTCAAGTGGTTGAGCCTCTCCAAGGCTATATAAGCAAGCTTTCTCATGGTGAAAGGGGGATCTGGATGGAGAATCATACCAAACTTATGATCTCATAAGTGATATTTGGAGAAGGGATGAGAAGCATGAAACCTATGATCTCATAGGAAACACACAGTGAAGTGGAAGCTAATCAGTGAAGTTGTTGTCATTCTGATCGTGGGTCTTTTGAGCAAGGGTTAGACAAAGAGGATTTGACGAAGCTGTTGCATTCACATCTACGGTTGTAAGTTTCTTTCATTATTGTTCTCATCAATATAACACGCTTGGCCTGTTCCTTTCTATTTTGTGTTTAACCTCACATGAACTTGTCCCTAATAGATAGGTCTATTTCGAGCTAATATTAGTAGAGTAGGAAGTGGTTGTACTTTTGTTTGTCTACAGGGCTTATCAAGGAGCGAAAGATTGGAGCTTAACTTAGATCGTGCAGGGACAAACACTTGTAAAAGGTACTTCTTTTCTCCTTCCTCCTCATACATTAGTTTATATAGATCTAAAAGGAAGTCAGTGTCCATGATAAGCGTCTTATGCCTTAAGAGTTAAGAGTCTAGCTCTCAAGAGGAGATCTACCTGTCTGCAGAGAGATTTTCCTTCAACAGTGTCTCATTCATGGGTTC